>WURT03066710.1:0-13620 GCA_009936505.3 Holothuria glaberrima
TTGCTCAGATGCACTGGCTGGAGAACCTTACAGTAGAAAACGATGAGAACAGGGAGAATCCATAGCTTATCCAACATAAAGGATCCAAATTTAGCTGGTCGAGTCATATTGCGAAAGAGCTAGGTGTGGCTGCAGTGGCAGTAGGATAGGATGGGTAGCCTAAGCTATGACAGTTTCAAACACAATTGTCACAGAGAGAGGTAGATTACATTGGCCTCATGACGGAGAGATGGAGCGAGCCTGTTCTTTTCAGCCAGTTTAGAACGGAACTTCGCACGTCAGGTCGTTAGGTTGGTCATGTTGAGTTGAAGTTGTCCCTTTGGGGACCAGAACTCCTTCGGGAGTATTGTTGGTTTCGCTCCTTGGCTCTTCGCCAGAGAGTCGTGAGGACTTTTGAAAAGTAGCAAAGACCTAATGTAAACGTTACCTTACGCAGGGTTACCCTGACTACATAGTGAGGCTAGGCGCGTTCACGGATTTTCATAAGCGGACCGAGGATCACGTGATCAAACGGTCGCCACGTACCGTTCGAACAAATTTAGGCTTACCAAGATGGCCGCCGGGCTACTACTATTTGCACAATTTGACGATAAATCTGAAACATTTCAGAGAAAATATAAACATGGATGGGAGAACAATATCACTGTCCTCCATTCATTCTATTTGTTGAATTTGACCCGAGCTTGCACAGGGTTTTTCTGGGTTTTTAAATGAACGTTGCGGGATTGACCTGTCGAAGCCATGTCGCCGGTGCTGTAGGCACCGCCACGAGCGGGGGGTCTTACTTACTTTCTTTTTGGGGGAATTATGAATTCTTTCGAAAATATTGCAAGTTTCTCCCGCAATCTGTCGATACTGTACAACTTGAGCAAGTTACAGCAGGCAGCCATATTGATAAGCCGACTCGTGTGTACGCACAGTGGCGATAACTTACGCATAGGACGTCTAGTGCAATACGCCATGTCCATGTATAAGAAGTCCATGGGTGAGTTCGAACGCATGGTGAATCAGTGTTTCCATAAATGTTGACAAAGAAGCTTATTAACAGACTTTTTAAAGAAGTTATAAGGAATAAAACTTAGCTAATTCAATAAAAAAAATCATAATTTAAAGATTATCATATTAATTTCAAATGACTTGAAGGTAATAATGTACGGTAATACAAAAATTTTTAGATAACGTTTAGACTTTTTCTTTTATGTGGAACCACTGTAGTCCGGGGAACATGACTTTTGAATAAAGTTTCCGAAGTGACACCTCTGTCAAGATTCCCTCAAGGCCATCGACGGACAGTAACCAATGACTGTGGTCAAATTGCAAGTAAAGGAATGTAGGTCTATGTAATAAAACCATATTACAGTTAATTTCTTTAACTTACCATGTTGATTTTGTGAGCAAATACGGCCTTTAAAAATAGTGATCGAGTCAATAGTCAACCACAGGTTTCGCGGAACTGCTTCATGCACCAAAGATAAGTAGTCCTTGTAGGATTCCGTTACTTTCCGCCCCTAAAAAATGTTGATTTCCGCCGCTAGTTTTGAGGGCGGAAAGCAACATTTTGGGGCGGAAAACACCGGTTTGAGGGACGGAAAGTAACTACATAGAATAGAACACCTGTGCGAGTTTAAGGCTTCATAAACTTGAACTGCCAAATTTTCTTATCATTGAACTCTCTTACTTTAGTTAACATCAATCGGCCTAGGCCTACATAGATATCTTTTGCAAAATTATCTGTAGCCAGTAGGCCTACTTAATATGCTGACTTCTCTCTCGCACTGTAGTGAGTATGCGAATACATACATGCACGTACATGACATGTACATACTGTAGGATATCCGGTGCCTGGACCTTATTGAAGTATTTCTTCATGTCAAGGGTTTTGAGGATGTTGACTAGCCTATAGAGACTTGTTCAGGCTATCAGAGGGCAAAGTCTCAATTTTTTTAATGGCTGATGTAATTTAGACATCAGAAAATGTTACTCTTCGTACCAGATTGTCAATGTCTGGAATAGCTTCCCCGCAGAAACAGTTGAGTGTACCACGGTAGGCCTAAATGCTTTCAAGGCTTTTCTTTCCGCTGAAAGACTGATGTCGTCAATGGGGGATTATAGCCAGGCCTAGATCATACAATCCATTCTTTACATGATTTCCGAAATAGGTCCTACAATTTCATCATCCTCTTGGTGCCAGATACTTAATGAAAAGAAAGCAGATAAAAAAGTTAATTCTTAATTTCGAATGCTATTTTCTGCCCCAGTAATTTTAGGGGCAGAAAGTCAGTTTCAGAAATTACTGGGGGCGGAAAGTAACAGTACCTGTCCTTGAATGCAGTGTGGACTAATCCAAGCAGCCAAGACTTTCAAGTGATGGTCGGATTAATGTCGGCTATTGGAGACAACCAGCATTGATCTTCCCTCTGCTTTTGTTTTCCTGTTCCAAGGATGGCTGCACGTAATTTAAAATCCCAACATTAGTAGATAAAGTGCCGGTTATGAATACAGGCAGTTACTATTTTGTTTAGTGCACAGGCCTAGCTATGTATATGCCTGTATTGTAATAGGCCTACTGGACAAGTTACTGTAGTGCCCATTCTCCACATGATCTCTTTCAGCCCAAAGTGCATTCCATGTCAAGCCCACGCCAAAGTTATGCCAAGAAAAACAATAGGAAACATAAGGAAAATGCCAACTCCACGCCGAAGATCTTCAGATTGGAGTGCATGGAATGCACCTTGGCTTTCAGCAGTCAGGTTTGGCCTATTTGGCCATATATGAAGAACACATGGCCAAGTTAGTTAATACTTAGCCAATCTGGCCATAGTTCTTGGCAATATGTTTGTATCAGTGCATTCTAGGACAAATCTGGCCATGAATCATGAGTGCTATAGTGTCAAGGAAGTGAACTACCTTGTCTTATCAGGGGCCTAATTTATACAGTACAGTACATGTGTGTAGGTGTAAATTTATATGCTCTAAATAATGCTAGTACTGCCTGTGGTTATGAATTGCATGTAACAAATCCATGGTAGCCTACATGTGGATGTAAAGAATGGGAAGATTACTGTCATGCTGGTGGCCCCCAGAAATGGCTGATATGAATCTCAACATCACTTGCTTACTTGGATTAGTCTTTACAGTAGTCTTAGGCTAAAAGGGAATTCAGTCCAAAAAAGAGAGAGAGCAGAAAGTTTGCTGCAGCTTTCATACTTGTCTTGTCTTGAACACAGCACAAACACCTGACAAGGCTATCCCGTGCTGATTAAAAAACTAGGGCTAAGGGAGTCGGATGTAAATAGACTATCTACTGTACAACGAATTTGGTCAAGGGCTAGGAGATGGTTTTTAAAATTATCTACTGATGGGGCACAGCCAACTCGTCCTGGTAATAGGTTCCAGCTAGGTATGGTCTGAGGATAAAGAGAATTTTGGTAACAGAGCTTGTTTGTGGAGGGGTGGTGATATAAATATCTACCACTAGTATGACGAGTAGACAGACAAACATGCTTTAAAGGGTCAATAAGATAATCCACTACATTGCATGGGAGTAGACCATGTGTTTCTTAATACATACTGTAACAACAAGGTGAGCCCTAAGTTGTCAAGCCTCAAGACTGTCCCATTTCAGCTGATTTATCATTTCAGAGACTGTACCAATAGAGTAACTATGGAAATGTTTAGCCTACCCTTCTTTCAAAAAGAAACTGTTATCACTTTCAAAGTTTGTATTAAAGATTGAGAGACTTACTTGAAAAATAAATCTTAAATTCAAAATGAATCCTCTTTGACCTGTGATTGATGGCTAAAACCACAATTTTTACAGGGTTTTTGGAGTCCAGGAAATGAGGGAGATATAGCACTCCGAAGGGTGCCAATAAGTTTTGATTTGTAGATTTGTAATAAAGAACTGTACAGTATATATACAGTATATTGAATCTCATCAGGTAATGCCATGACTGTGACTGTGTGCTGAATGGTTCCATCCCATAGGGCCTGCTGGAAGTTTTGACAGTTCTCATACAGATCTGTTGTGTGTGAGACTGCATTACCACCAAATTCAATAAACTCTGCTGTATCGGCATCCAGGAGCATTGTGGCCATATACACATTAGGGCCTTGAGTAACAAACAGTAACGTGTTGGGGCTTTTTCTTTTTGACACTGGAGTGATTGACAAAACAGTACACAAACTTTCCATTAGCCTATGAGGTTCAACCCTCTCCCCATAATCTAACTGTTGATTTAGTTAGTTAGTTAGATGAGGTTTAACGTCCCAGTTTCCAACCAATTGGTTCAAGTCGAGCCGGCCACATCCTTTTTTCCAGTTGTGGCTCACTGGCTTGTTTTCCCTTGCTGTAGAACCCAACAGCACTGTTTTAAAGCAAAAATTGTGCTTACTAGTTCAAAACAATATGGTACAGAATTTCAGAATCATTTTTGCATTGGTACTTATGAACTTTCCAGCATGCATTGTCATGAGCTGCAATCGGGTGGGGGGGATGGTGATGGGGGGACATGTCCCAGTATTTGAGAAATCACCCATTGACTTTGATTTTTCACACAGTAAATTATCTGTCCACCAATATTGAGAACAAATCTCTGCCAATGTGCACTGTAATCTCCATTATCAGACTGGCTCATTGGAGGAGACAACTCTGACGTCACAACTCAAAACTGGTAAAAAAAACGAACATTTATTCGCACAGCAGCAGTCACACTCCACATAATCAGCAGCATTCTCTGTACAAGAGTTTGTATCCAAATTTGGTGTATTAACTGATTTGTATTCATTCCACCTTGTTTTGACAGAGGGCAAATGGCTTACAGTGTATGTAGACACAAACAAGTTTAAGAGGAATATTTGTTGTTCAAGTTTTGTAAGAACACATACAAGATGAGAAAGACTGACACAATTACCAGGTTTACTACAGTTATATTCTTCCTCCTACCAATATAAGCATGGCAATTGTAAAGTCCTGTTACAAGATCATATTATCAAGAAGGTTTACTGTAACACTGCCTCAGTTTATTACCAGCAGCAGCATAACAAAAAAGACTATTAAATCTAAATTGCCAAGCCTACTTGGACTTCAAATCCTGGGAAGACAGACTGGGTGGTTTACAACTAAAACAATTTTTTAAAATGACAAGAATGATCTCTCTATCTGTGACTGTGACTGCACAACCAGCAGGGGAGCCTGGGAAACAGTTTTCTGCCTCATGCTGTATGTCTACCGTAGACAAAGTTACACAAAGTTTTATGTGCTATTCAATTAAGAGTCTATACAGTTTCAATTTCCTGGACAAAAACTGGTAGAAAATCATCTCTTACTTGGCCTAGCCTATGTTTTGTTTAAAGTTGCCTGTCTGCCCTGTCATACAGCCATACTGAAAAGTGTTTGTCAAGCAACAAATGCTGTAGGCCTATATATTACTCCAAAATACGTGTAGATACTGGGTACACAAAATTTGAATATATTTATGTGGACACCTCCCCTCTCAGTTTTGTGATGTGGTATTGCCATTTATCCCTTAATGTCAATCTCCCAAATACGGTCAATACTGGTTGATGTGTAGTGTCAGCAATAAGCACAGGTCAACTGTCTATTTCAAGATACATCTATAAACTATTTTAAAGGGTGCTGTTCTACAAATGGTACTTTCTCAAAACAATGAGGTATTGTATGGTAGCAGTGAAGCATACAGTTGAATCAAAGATCTTTGTATGAAAATGACTTAATACTTTATACTGTCATACATATGTTACTTCAGTATGTAAAGCTATTATGTATGTTGTACTGTTAGCTAGTGTACTGTACTCTGTAGAGCAAATTGAGAAATTTGGAGGGGTCATTGTTTCAAACATGTAGTTAGAAGGCCTGTGTAGGCCTACTACAGTATATACCTGTAGGATGTCAATGTATAATGAGATATTTTTTGATATGAAGTAAGAGTCCATTGAAGGAGGCAACCACTTATGATAAGACTCACATTTCACCATAGGAGTAGGCCTATAGATACTGTGGACCCTAACTTTAGAACATGATACCCAGTTAGGAGTTACAGTACTTACAGTACGAATCTTTTGTTGCTTTTTTATGACTTCATATTTTTTATGTATTGTTCTGTCATATATGATGTTCCCTGTGGTGAGCATCCAGGCTTAGCCCTTCAGGAGTGGTGTGTGCTTCTGTTAAAATGTTGCCATCACATTCACAGCCTTAGCAGGACTGCACAAAATGAACACCCATTCCAGTCTTCGGTAGATGGCTGGGGACTCTCATGCTCTCTCAGGTACTGAACTTCCCATCTTCATAACAACAGGGGCAGAGGGCCTCCTAGTTAGGACCTGTGATATATCCAGAGTAAAATACAGTATGGTACAGTGCAGTGCAGTGTAGTACAGTACAGTGACAATTGAGTGACACAAACCACTGACAGAACGTGTGTGTGTGTACATGTGGGTGTATGTGATGTGGAGCTTGTAAACACGATATCTCAAGATAGCAATGACCCACACTTTTCATATTTGGTATATGAATTTTTCACGTTGAAAGAAAGAATCCTAATATTTTTGGTGATAGCAATGAGCCACACTTTCATATGTGGTATTTAATTTGTCATATTAAGAGGAAGAACCCTGACAATTTTGATGGAGGTCAAAGGTCATTTGAGGTTCACCAGAGCTTAAACTGCAAAAACATTGTAAATTGCTTGTAAACACTACATCTCAAGGTAGCAATGACCCACATTTCTCATAATTGGTATATAGATTTGTCATGTTGAGAGGAAGAACCATAACATTTTTGATGGAGGTCAAAGGTAGCTGAGGTCACTAGAGGTTAAACTGCAGAAACCTTGTTAATGGCTTGTAAACACGATATCTCAAGATAGGAATGACTGACACTTTTCGTATCTGGTATATATATTTGTCATGGTGAGAGGCAGAACCTTTCATTTTGGTGGATGTGAAGTCATTTGTGGTCACCAGATGGTAAACTGCAAAAACCTTATAAATGGCTTGTAAAGACGATATCTCGAGATAGCATTGACTGACACTTTTCGTATCTGGTATATATATTTGTCATGGTGAGAGGCAGAACCTTTCATTTTTGGTGGACGTCGGAGGTCTTTTGAGGTTACCAGAGGTCAAATCTTAAGATAGCAATGACCGACACTTTTCATATGTGGTATATAAATTTGTCATGTTGGGAAAACCTATTGTTTTTTGTGGAGGTCAAAGGCCATCTGAGGTCACCGGAGGTTAAACTGTGAAAACCTTGTAAACAAATTGTAAACAATATCTGAAGATACAGTAGCAGTGACAGACACTTTTCATATTTGATTTATAGATTTGTCATGTTGGGAGAGAGAACCCTCTTGTTTTTGGTGGAGGTCAAAGGTCATTAGAGGTCATCAGAGGTAAAAAGCTGAAAACCCAGTAAACACAATATTTCAATGTAGGAAGTTTGGATAGATTTCATCTGTAGTATGTGGATGCATTATGGTGAGAAAAAGAACCTTTTTGTTTTTGGTGGAAGTGAAAGGTCATCTGGAGTCATCAGGGATCAAACTCTGAAAACCTTGTTGACATGATATCTTAAGATAGGAAGTTTGGATAGATTTCATACGTGGTATGTGGATGTGTTATGGTGAGAAGATGAACCTATTGTTTCTGGTGGAGGTTAAAGGTCATCTGAAGTCATGGGGAGTCAAACACTGAAAACCTTGTTAAGAAGATATCTCAAGGTATGAAGCTTGGATAAATTACAAACTTGGTATGTGCATCCCTTATGTTGAGAAGAAGAATCATGTGGTCTTTTGTGGAGGTCAAAGGTCATCTGGGATCACCAGGGGTCAAACTCTGAGAACCTTCCTTACACAATATCTCAATTTAGGGAACTTGGAGAGATTTCATACTTTGTACATGGATGCTTAATGGTTCGAGGAAGAACCTTTTCGTTTCAATGGGGAGGTCAAAGGACATCTGGGGTTACAAGAGGTCACAAGAAATTCCAAGAAAATCCCAATATTTTCTACAGCAAGGAATCACAAGGACTTTTGGCTTTCTGTTTATAAGATGATATGGTGCAACAAATTGTTTTATTTACTGCTGTTGTGGGTCAGTTTCAAATTGACTGTGTAAATGAATGTAATTACCTGAGCAGAGACAGTGTACATTACTGCACTTCTTCGAGTAAATTAATTTATTTTACTTTGCAGGAGAAGAAAAGTGATGGTCAACTACTGAACCTTCTCTTATGGCTAATTTTCTCAAGTATTTACATGTAATATTCTCTAGTCGAAGAGTTGCATCGAAAAGGACTGTGCTCGAGTGACTATGGGCTCTTTGTATTGGCCTGTAGGCCTTTATCGGCAGCACAGACATTTACATGGTTGGTTTGTAACAATAATGGGAGGATGCCAAAAACATTTGCTTCACAGCAACTACCTGTCATCATTTATGTCAAATAATGCTGTATTGAAAAGACGAATTGCTCTCAAGAATGGCATATCTAGCTGCAGTATCTTTAGAGCTACACCAAGTGCGGGTGGTTCAAAGATATCTCATTTGCACCAATCTAGCAGTATTAACACTGCTAGTGAAATATCAGCTTATGATCACAAAGCATCATTGTTGACTTTTCTGAAAAATCATGAGGAAGACTTGTCATCTCTGGATATTCATGAACTCTTTCAACAAATTACAAATACTTGTGTATTACAGGGAGAAAAAGAAGTTCGTTGGAACATAGAAGATCACGATGTTTTTGATTCCTTGCACTCCGTGAACAACATCGTATTGGAAGCAGTAAGACGGTTACCTATACGGGAGTCAATTTTATTTTTGCAGCTACTACTTCAGGACAATATTACTATCGGGCTTCAAAGTGTAGCACTAAAAACATCTGAAAATTTAATTGCACAGGGTGACAGAATGAATGAAAATGAGTTCGCAGTGTTTGGCAAATGTTTGCAAATGCCATCTTCTTCTGGACAGCCTTTCTACGTTGATTTGAAAAATCATATTCCAGATAGTGATCTGAAGATTATGGAAATGCTGCAATGCTTTTTAAAAGAAAAGAGGCTGTGTTTGAACATTTTGCCATCTTTGCTGTTGAACTTAGCAAAAGCTGGTGTTGATTTCAGACTTGAGCCACTTCCTCAGTTGTCTCAGCAAGTCTTTCAGCAAATGGATCAGATGTCGTTTGATAGCCTGAAAACTTCGGCTGAATTGATTCTGACTTTGAAGGAAGTGACTAGCTGGTATGCTAGTGATCTACTTCAAATTTTCCAAGATACAATATGTGAAATACAGTCTCCTTCTGTATTTACCAGTATAGTGTGCAGTGTCATTGATTTGAGCTCATCTCAGATAAAAGAAGACATATTTGATAAATTTGAAGTTTTGTTTGACCCCTCATCAGAGCATACAGTGGATGATCTCATTGCCATAATGAGGATATCTCACCATTTTAAAAGTGTGCAAAAACTAAATATTCTGGAAAAATGTTCTCTTCTATTAAAACCTCTTTCTGACAAAATGAGCCTTTCACAGATACAATCCTTCCTGTATACATGTAGACACTTTTATTTTAAACCTGATATTTACAATCAATTGTTTAATGTTCTCAGAGAAAATGCTAAGCATCTTACAAGTGAAAAGGATGTAATACACGCTGCAGATATACTGAGTCAAGGACATACAAAACTATGTAAAGATGTGGTTAAAAAGTTGATAAGAATTATGGATAATGGTAGGACAACAGATTGGTCCAAAATGTGTTCAATAGCGCTCAGAGTTAGTATGCAGCACCCAGAACTTGTGCATAAATTCCATGAGAAATGCATGGAAACATTACCAGAAATCCAAGATGTTGCTCTGTTGAATACATTGGCTAGGTTTGTCAAATTAAAATGCTCCTCCAAATCATCAGCACATAGTTTATTAAAAGAGCAGTTTATAACTGCTTCCTACCGCGCCATCACACCTAGGGAACTTTCGTGCATTGCCAATGGCTTGCGCAAGCTTGGTCTGACTCCAAATGAAATTGATCCTTTTGTCTGGATTCAAATGAGGAAGTTTCTGCTAAGCCTAGCAGGGGAGTCATCTAGGAGAGTATTGTCCATCCTCGGAAATTCCAAGTTCTTTCTTATTAATTCTCATGATCATTCAGAACTCTTTCATTTGCAAAGGGACGTTTTCCATAAGATTCTTCATAAAAAGCCTCCAAAACATTTGCTGCTAGACAGAGTAGAGAAATGGAACTCTTCAGATACAAACGAATCTTGTTCTTTTGATGTACACTCCTCAGTCACAATGTCGAACGTCATTGGAGTATCCCTGTTCTTGCATCACACTAGGATGTATTATCCAGATATTTTGGACAAGATTGTGGCAACTGTACACGATGATGTTCATACTTTCACACCTTATGAGATTCGAGATGTTGTTTTTACCTTAGCGTCATGTGGTGTGTCTCATCCCAGGCTTGAGGACCTTTGCCAAGCATTTGCTAAAAAGCTGGTGACTTTCTTTGATGAAGTGGGCCCTTTCACGGTTGTAGAGAGTGCCCTCAACTTGGCTAAATTACAGTTTTATGATGAAGCGTTACTGAGAAAGATTTTTGTATGGAAGTTTCTAGAGAAGGCAGATGAATTGAGACTTGGGCCCTTTATGTCCCACCTCTTGATGCAACTTAACAGAGCTGTTTGCTTAGAGTATCCAGAGTTGCAAGTTCCTTGGTTTCATCATGAAGTCAATATGGAGACACATAATTGTAAGTAAAAATTATATGGAAAAGTACACAACTGCAAACTTGTGTTCAAGTTGCAACTCAAGTCGAAACCTTTTAAAATTATCTTAGTCTACAAATTGTCGAGAATTCCTGCTGTTAAAATAGTACAGTGACTCAAGTCAATGTCTTTGACCTGAGTTACACTTAAAAGCTGTGGTTAACTAGAATTTCCGTATAATGTTGACTTAGAAACAACAGTGCTTACAGTAAGTGCTCTCTACTGTAGTGCCAGACATTTATGGTAATGGCTTCAGGAAGGGAAAAGGAAAAGTTTTCAGCCGGGGCAAAGGGAGGGGGGGGAATACATTGTCCTGGGCCCATAGGTATAATAGGCACAAAATTTTAGTTTTGGTGACGTATGCCACAGGCGAATAAGTTCTCTACTCTGGCAGGTGCAGATGATGCTGTCTTACGGGATGGGGATTGGGGCTCTTTGCAAGATTTTAATAGCCCCATATCACTTTAGAATTCCAAAATCATCAATAAAAGAAATCAACATACAAAACGACTGATGTGTAAACTTCTAGTGTGCCAATTGCCTATGTGAAAAAGAAAATTGGGAACTTGCACAAAGAAGTCTTGTACAAGTTATACTTAGCAAGACTGAAGTTAAAGTATATGTAGTGTCTTCTCTTTGGCATATGAATAGGCTGTAATACACATGCATTAATGTCTAGGAAGTAGTTTGAGTCCAAAGATGGCCCATCATAAAGATGTTTCCTTGTTTTGCAGGGAAAATTAGATGGAACAAAGTTAAAGATAACGTCTATTTAGGCCTTTGTGATCTACTCGGTGAAGACGGTGTGGTAAAAACCGGTGCCATAACATCTTATAACTACCTAGTTGGTGAGTATCTTAACAGTTTTGTTTGTTTCACTTCATGTTAGCACTGTAAATGAGAGTAGTAGCATTGGTACTGTATATAAAACAGGTCTCGTTTGATACCATACCTGTACGTGCGTAGGTTGTGAAATGAAAATGTAACTGATATTGTGAGAAGTCCTTTATCACCGTATTCTTTATTTGTCATACATGGTGTAAGTTATTACTCGCGGTATAAAGTTGGATTTCAAACGTAGTTGTACGGTAGACAGTTTGTATACTGTAACCTAACGGTTTGTAAACGGCAAAATGGAGGACGCAGTTGTCGCCATTTTAGCTTCAGATAAAGTTGTGAGGCTTCACTTGGTAGCTTGTTGGAAGGGTTTTCATAACTCTGTATTTACTTATCAAGTGAACTAACAATTTGCTTTGTTCACTTTTGCTTGTTTGAAGTAAAGTACTGATATAAGGTTAACACTAAAACAATGTCCCACTGAAGTTATGCTTTTGAAGTAACCACATTCATGAACATTTCCAGATTTTCGTATACTTTCTGTTTTTGTTAGATTTCGAGTTTTGCTGTAATATTCGTGACATTGTTGATGTGCCATCCAAAACCAAGAAATTCACAGAAAAGTAAGCTGTATTTTACGTCTTGATTATTTGAATAACTCTGAATAATACATGTTGCATGGATTGTCATTTTGAACATCCATTCTCGTCAAGAAGAATTTTTCTTTGCAATCTTTAATATGGAAAAAATCATCATACACAGAAACAACATGAGCCCTTCTTTGTAAAATGCTTAAGCTCTAAGTGAGCTTGTTTTAAGTTGTAGATGAAGAAGTGCACACATAGTTTGGAGTTGGACTAATGTACAAAAAAACTTTTTACAAATGAATTTAAATGTGAGTTACGTTGCTTTATTGTCATGGACTTCTAGATAAGTTGTTGAAATATTTTTAATAATAAAACACTTTCGGGTTTGAAGCATTTTGGTTGTATGCATCTCACTTGTAATCATGGACAATTCTTTGAATACCCTTTTAGGATTGCTGTAGATGTGTTAGCACGGAACAACTATTTTAGAAATGAATCTTCACGACTGACAGGAGATGTTCTCATGAAGAAACGTCACCTCGAGATCCTTGGCTACAGATATATCACGGTGAGTCAATATAAACAATAGATCCTGTGATGTTTTGAGTTACTGTGGTATATCCAAACACAGCAACCAAAGAAAGGGAAATGTAGCAATGCAGTTAGAGTGCCTGTTACAGAAGATCAATTGCTGTACGTAAGATACAATCATTTCACATTCATAAATCACAATGAATTGTTGAACTACTTTTCTGTCGTTTTTCGTTAAATAATGTAATAATTAAACAATGATACTGAAGATAGTTGACTCGTTTACTCAGTCAGTACTATATGGACGATTGGGGTGACAGTGGCAAAGATACTGGGATGCTACTAGACTAGGTTTTCAAGTGGCGGCCAATGGGCCATTTGTGCCCTGTGAAATGCTCTAAACTGACCTTGTCCTTCACGTGAAATATGGTATAACATCCACATGTACATTGACTTACCACGTATGCATCGTGAGCAGCATATGCCCTAATGTAACTAGCAAGAAATCTAAGTGCGCCCTTATGATTGATGAAGTTAATTAAACAAGCAGGAAGACATCTCCAGTTTTTGACTGTTTTGGCATGAAACTTAATATATAGCAGTTTGTTCTAGTACACAGATGACAAAAGTGTAGACCTGCGAGAGATTCGAGGCCATCATTTTCATCACAAAACAAGGTGTTTCATAAATTCTTGTCTTCTATAATAAATTGAATGTTAAAACTTAAAGGGGCTTATTGAGTTGGTTCACAAAATTGATAAATTTTTTCACACCTGTTGAGATTTACTCACGTCTTGATGGTAAATGGTCAAACTAAGAGATTCTGCATATCTGACTCACAACTGAAATGGCAATGATAGGGTAATTAATGA
>WURT03066721.1:0-13620 GCA_009936505.3 Holothuria glaberrima
CTGACCGAGTCACCGAGCACCTGAGGTCAATTAAACAGAACCTCCCATGGTTCCCTGTGGCTACACATTGCAACCCCCACCCCCCCCCCCGTTAGCATGCTCTATCTGTGACTTGATGGTTTCGGCGGCCATTTCTTGTCGAGGTTCCGATCATGATCGCCTGTCTGCCGAAAACCGTCTCATTTTGAAACTAAGAACCCTGTCCCCACTTGGTCTCAGCGTTAGACTTGAACTTATATGAATCAGTCATTCTTGCTTTGTTGTTACTGTTGTAACCTGTGTAAACAACTTTTGGGCACGAGCAAACCTATAGCCGGTATGTCCGACTGGGTTTGTTCGTGCTCTTTTTGTAAGTTTGGCCGTGCCAACTATCAGTTGCATTTTTCGCACACCTGATGAAGGGTTTATACCCGAAACGTTGTGGACTTTTTCACAAACCTTTAGCACTATTTACTATTTTTTTCGACCTATATATATATATATATATGTATATAAAGCTAATTCGACACTTAGGGCAAAAGTCTTTATATCACCCTGCCTTAAAGCAAGAAAAAAAATGATAAAATACATAAGTATAAACCTCCCCTTAACGTATTGAAAATATAATCAACGTTATTTCAATGGATAGTGCGTGTTAACAGGTACGTGTCCGTAAATTCGTCGACATTGAAGTAATTGCATACAGATTGTGTGTTTCAAAAGACTTTACCATACGTTTACGTATTCCTCTATAAAGAAGTGTGTGAAAATGCCGAGGCGAAATGAATTTCTCATCCTATTTTTCCCCTGTGGTGGACTTTTCCACAACTTTCTTCGCCCGTAGTGGGGAATTAGTGAAATATATATGAATATATATACCATATATATATATATATATATGTATATATATGTATATATATATATATAACTCAATCTGCAGACAGAACTGTTTCGATCTTCTTAGATCTCATCAGTGCAGCTCAGAGTAGGTTTCCAGACTGAATGGCAAGACTTACACAAACATAACTTGCGTCAATCCAGCCCTTCACGGTACACTGCCTATGAATACCAGAGTGCACAAGCTCTACAGAGCTAGCATAAAGCAACAGTATTACGTCAAGGCGAAAATGCCAAGACTACACAAGCAGTGTGCCATCTTGAAATTAGAGAGTGCTCAACAAAGGTCTGTATATATATATATATACATGTACTCATATTAGTAGATGATTGACGGGCAAGTAACAGTCATCATTATAGGTCGTTATTAAGGGACGGACGATTAAGATGGGTTTTGAAGAACTGCCGGGAGGAGGGAGGTCATATATATATATATATATATATATATATATATATATATAAATATATAGTGCCGTCAGGAAGTGTCGACCACTATGGGCTGTGATAAACCACTCAACCCAATGTTTGTGACATTTTCTGAGGTAATTTTGGGCATTTTGAGACTAATAAAACTTCACGCTGAACATTATTGGGGGCTGCAGCCCAGATATGAAGAGTCAAGTCAATTTTACTGGCCTCACTTATCCAATATTTGCATAATCCATCTCAGCTAATTTTAACAAATATATAAAAAACGTTTCCTTCTTACAAAATGTCTTTCTCGAATACGAAAGCCAATTTTTTACGTCAGCCGGGTCAAGGTAAAATGCCAGTTGAACAAAAAATTGCTCTTTGAAATAGAAAAGAGTTAATTATGTGACCTATTTGCCGAAATTTTAGAACAATATTTGCTTATAACAATATATTTATATCCTATTTAAATATTGTGATGTTCTTTCGGCATGGTGGCCCACGCAATGATGAAAATTTACATTAATATTTTTATATTTTTCCTACTAAATACGATATGATTTAGTTTCATGCAGAAGGATAAATATTTGACTGTGGAGTCACTAAATCAAAATGTTACATGACATAATTGAATCAAAAGAAACGGCATTTGGAGAGTACAGTTACGTCATAAAATATGCCAATTTGGAAGCCTGAGGCATAACTTTTAATCAGATCATTGCTGACCTTTGTTTTTATTCAACACTTAAAGAACAATCAACGATTTGACTTTTTGTCCCTTAGAGAAATTTTAGTCAAATGGATGGATTTATGTACTGCGTATATGAAAAACGGCAAATTGAATAACTTGGAGTTGCAGAGTATGTGTATGATAAGCTAACGTTAAATCAGAGTGCCATATATAAGCTATTATCATAAAATTGTTATAAATATTAAACTGTCTACACCCTTACAAAGGATGAAATATGAGTGAAGATGATGTAAATATACACACATATTTAATATTAGAACGCAATCTTCACATGTACATGGGGTCAAAGTAACTATGTCACAAAGTTGAACTCTCAACTATAAGCAACAACTTTACTTGTGAAAGGAATATAGCTCGCACTTAGAAGACCCCTGACGTTTTATTTTCTTTCAAAATAACCCTCTCTTAATGAAAAAAGTCTACACAAATGGTAATCGAATTTCTGGTGAAACATTAACCAAGGTAATGTGGCGATGGCATGTTTAGATTTCATTATAACTCTATCAAAGCTATTCTTAGAGTTAGAACGGTTGCACAAGCAAAATATTATCTCTTGTAGAAGCAGTTGATATTTCAATAAAATGATTATAAAAAATAATCATATGTTCCTAATATGCGAGTGAGATAAACGAGGGTTGCTCTCTGCTCCTGGGCATATATCAATTGAATTCAGGGGCTAGTCTTACACCTGTGTGCCTTCGGGGAATACGTAGGCGATATGAAAGCTAGACAAACGCACGACCCAGCGAGTAAAACCAGGTATATTTTCTGTGTCTGTTACAGTTCGTGGGATTGTAGCGTTTCATTGTAACTTTAACTTCTTTTAGTTTAATTAAAGGTGTGGATACTTCCCTGCAGAAGTGATATATGTTCTCTGAAGTCTGTTACTTAACTCAGCCGTTTGTAAAAATGAAAGCACGAAGTGATGTTTATTTCAAAATTTGGCAGTAGTGAGGGGGTATGAAAGCTAGGAAATAAAATCCGCAAAGGACATTAATTTATACCTTATTGTTCTCATTAAAAAATCACAATGGAATTTTGTTCTATGAGCACGTAGATTTTCGTCCTCATGTGAGCAACAAGGTTAGAAATGCGATTAATTAACCACAAGGTTTGTTGACAAAAAACATTTTTCTTTTGATATGCTTCTATGCTAAAGGCGCTTGTCATGTTCTTTGATAGGTTACTAACTTAAGTTACGAAACACTTGCGTAACGGTGACTGCAGTGCGTGGGCTTCCATTGACGTGGGCTTTGATATAAACACAAGGGTGAATAAATTAAGTTTTGTAGGATGTCTTTAAGAAAACGACCGATTGTCCTCTAGATGGAAGACCGTATAATCTCTTCCAAGGCCAGTCATCTATCTAACGCTTGTACAAATTAAGATAACTTTGACTTCATTATTTTTCTGTTCACAATTTAAAGGAGTTCAATGACGTATTTATTATGTTACAAAATATATGCTAGTATAATAAATTAAACAAGAAACTCAAAATAGAAGCACTCTTAAGTACCAAATACTTAGGCCTATTTCACCCAATCAAAGTAAAATCAATATAAGACAAAATATATCAAAACAAGGCCATCTGCCCATGCACCCGCCTTAACACTATCCACCCTCCCACCCACTCCACCCGGGAAGACCTTGACACAGCTGAATATGAAAATTAAAAATAACGAACAAGAGTGTTATCTGTAATGCGCGGGAAGTTTGCAATTTCATCAAGGTTGAATGTTTATAAAGAAGCTCGAATTTGTTTGAAATTTATGAAGTAGAACGATAATTAACCAATCACATTAGATTCAATAACGTTCTTCATTAGCAAAGTAGTAGTAAATTCTTTCAATCGAATAACATCAATCACCCTTTTGCTGTGAACTTTCACTCCTTTCTCCGTAGATCGAATTATGACGCAATAATTCCATCGAACGGACATTCTTTCAATGTACAAAAGACAGAGCTAAGGGCAGGACAATGGGCTCGCTTCCGTAAACTGTTTGAAAACGCTGACTTTGTTTCTAATAAATTTTCAACACGACATGTAAAATGTGGGGCTGATGGGATGAATATGGATTTTAGCTCAGTTTTCGACTTTCGTATGAACTCCTTTGAGACTCCTCTTTTCCGTCGAAAGTGACCCGTTTATAGTGACGATCGCTGAATGAAAATGCGTCGGTGTCCTCTGAATGGTCGAGACCATTCAGACAACGACCAGAGTGTATGGACGTATAGCTATACCAGCGACACGGTGACAAGAATCAGACGTAGATTCCTGATCGTTTTGAAGGAAATGTCACGTTCTTGCAAACAATATTTATTGACCGGAAAAAAAAGAATGGATTTAAGGTAATCCAGGCATTTCTGTATAGTTTCAGATCAAGGCACATACTTGCAGTAAATTTCGACACCAAATAAGACCAGTTAGATTGGATAATTTGGCTTAACTTCACACGTTTCCATCGACCCACTTACTTCGACGTATGTGATGTACAAGTTAGACGGCCCATTTGGGATATAGATATATTTTACGATCTCAGGAAATTGTGGACGGCATTGACAGAGAACAGTTCTATCTTTGAGAAGTCAGTAATACTTAACCCAACCGCAGGAGCAAACATGACGCTTGACTTTCCCAGTAAAGCCATAGGAGTAAACTCAGGTATACAAAAAGACAGACATATTTTACAGTAGCCAGTGGAAGAAGGACAGGATCACTTCCATTCATTTATTAATTATTCCATGGTATTATCTTAACTTTTGACCATCTGGTCTAAACTTTTATTTATCGCAGGGTCTCAAAAGACGGTATACTTTATTCTAGTACTTTAAAAGTCTTACTCTACTCATCATGAACCAATGCAACCTCTCTTGGCTTATTCGGCCAGGGGAACTTTTCCACTCTCAACATAATGCTTCCTCATCTGCTAGACCCCCTCCCGCCCGACCCACCCCACCCCGGATGGTCTACATATTTCAACACTACATTTAATTTCTTCTCATAAAACCCTGCCACTTCCTGTTTTCATCACCCACTCAGCTACAATTTTACGCTTATACATTTGTTAGATCAATGACGGGATACGGTGTAATGGACTCATCATACTCTGAACAATCAACACTAGCTCTTAAGCCTAGTCTGTGATCAAACTGTCTACTTCCATCGGGCTGTCACGACATTAAAACTCACACATCAAATCATCTGCGGCTTCCCAAACCTGGTGAAAATACGAAAAATTGCGACTCTTTTTAGTAAGATTAAAACGAAGATCTTAGTTCTAAAATCATTTTTACAGATCTTTTACAAATATTTTGATTATATATGCATGATGCCATGTCTCTTTATGCCTCATTCCCTATGATCCTTCCTTATTAAGCAGGATCCGAGAGGAGGTGGTACCTGTGTAAAACCTGCCGATTTCAGGGTACTAAAATTTTATTTTCAGGGCAATGTTCATGCCAATATTGGTTTGCCAATTTAAAAAAATTCCAGGGTTAACTCCTTCCAGACCCCAGTAAAATGTCTCTTCATATCTATATGCCTCTGTTTCCCCTTTCTGCACCGTAAAGCATCAATACACTGATGTGTTTATTTATTTTCCCTCTGTTTAAGTTTTGGCTAAATATTCACATAAGTATACTATACGTTAACCCTCCTGAGTCTTGGAATGAACTAACTCACTCATTCAACATCTCAAATTAAACTTCGATACAATTGGGAAGCAAAGTAAGGTCGACCTTCCGTTTGCGTAAACAAAATCGATTTGATAATTTATATTTTCATTGTATTAAAATCGTTAGATCTATTTCGAAGTTTATTTTTCATACATTTCTTAATTTGTTTTCCCGACATAGTTCCTAAATGGGAACAAAACTCTGATGTAAATATTACGCAACGTTAAGTATTTTTCATTTCCCAGTTTCCTGGCCTCGCTGTAAAACTTTTTAAGTTTAATCCAAGAAGAAATAAGATCTTTTTATTGTTAAATGATACTTATTTTATTGCTGTTGGCATGGGAAAGAATTTGAGGGATTGCAAATATGCAAATGTGTGCTCTTAAAAGATCTCTCTGTGATCCATATTGTTTTGTTTGAAACAGTATATACTTCTCCCGGGTGCTAGTGCTGAGCAGAGCTACTCATGGGCGTTACTAACTATAGAGTAAGGACAAAATCTGTGGTTCGGACAACGCCTACTTCGTGGACAAATTTTGGAGTTGCTTGACAATGTATTTTTCGGACAACGCCTACTTCGTGGACAAATTTTGGAGTTGCTTGACAATGTATTTTTCGAAGAGTACATGCTTATCTTAGGCCTACGAATCACCCCTCTCCCTTTTCGAATAAATATCCCGTATCAACATGGTTATACTTGCCTAAAGGTTTTAGGTTGGGCAGAACAATCATGATCACTATTGGATACCCTGCAGCTGCCTGGAAATGTTTAAGACGACGTCTTCACTATCAAACAAAAAGACCCCATTCCCTTACTTCTTGCATTTTCCTCTGCCTTGGCTCCTGAAATTTATCGAAGACACAAAACGGGCGGAGAATACTCACCTTTAAACCCCTGGTATGTATCATGTCTCGATGAGCAGGCCCATAACCATGATGTCAAACGGGGAGGGTCGCCTTTTCATTCGAATTGAATGGGAGGTAGAACTTGTAGTATTTCAGTAAAATTTACCTATATGAAATCTGTTCAGGTGGCGAGGTCTGGTCTAAGGAGACTTCTGCTAAAATTGAATTTTTGCTATAATGAAGAATGCTCAGATGCCAACTGGTGCAAACTTCTGCAAATTTTGAAGTACACATATGTCCAAAAGTTCGCCTAGGTGAAAATCTCTGCTGAGGAATCCAACTCCCTCGTCCCAACTGTTTATTTGCCTAATGGGTATAACATTGTTACATATGTTCAGGTGCGTTACTCTGGGATTAAAAGTGTTTAATTTAACAAGAATGTTAAACTCCAGGGTAAGGAGGATAGGGCTGGGTTACAAACAAATAAGGTGTGAGTAGAAGGGTGTATTCTTAAAAGACGTAATAAAATTATGTTCATGTATAACTGCGGTTGACTCAACGCTACAATGCGGAATTCTATATCATTCCTCAACATATCTTGCTTGACCACGTTTACTAGTTCTTGTTTTGTGACTGAATATTATTCACTGCTTGTCTCAAGTCACCTGTTGATTGTAACACAAATATAGCAAACTTGGTTTTAGTGCTTTCAACTCTTCCAGGCAAGGTGTTTGAAAAATTTTCTTACAAAGAACACCATTCAATAAAAAACGATAAACTACATCGGACAGTTGAATGTTGAGGATATCAACGACAAAAGGACCTTTGCTAATTGTCTATTGACGTCGCACTTTTTCAGATATATGACAAACGTCATGGTTATGGATTTTTCATTTGTTTCTCCTTAAATGATTGCACACCCTTTTGCAGTACAATGCCCGTTTTCGAAAAAAAAAAATTCCAAGTTTTGTTATTCCAATGACATATTTTGGAAACGTCGGTTATATATCAGAACATAAATAACACGCAAAGTTTAAGCAAGATATACAAAAACGATGGCCATCATTGAGTGTTTATACTTTTTAACTGGGCTGTCTAACGAGGAGGGTCACTTATCCTTTCGGGTGGGACTTGGGTCATAATTTTCTCATTCAAATGATTATGAGGTTGGTGGGTAAATTACAGTGATATTTTTTGAATGATCAAGAGCGCCTTGATGCTGCTTGTAATTACAATTTACGATTGAAGCAAATTTATTTTTGTGTTTTCATCTAAATTTCAAGAGCTGATTGGTAGAATATATATATGTATATATGTTATATATAATATATATATATATATATATAAGAATACAGAGGCTGGTAGCAACAATATTTCACCAAGAACATATATAACAATAATATATATATATATATATACGAGTTTTGGTTGATTTAGAGTGCTACCATGGTAACTTGGAAAATAACAAAGTGTAAAAAAGTGAATTGATACAGAAGGGAGGTAGACATTCCAATGTATGCTAGTACAAGTAATTATAAAAGATTGACAAGTCGGACTCTGACCTGTAAATCAACGCTATGCAACAATAATTGACATGTTTCAAGCAAGGGTATTATCTGATTATAGTAAGATTGCCTGTAGGTGCTTCTTGATTACAGAAGTATGTTACTATAGCATAACTGTATACCAAAATAGAATATATGAGTTCTTCAATTACGTTCCGAAAAAAATATGTACGTCTTTATTAACCATTATGTAGTACGATGTATAATTGTTGCATATTAACGGAACGCAAAATTTGGTTAAAGTAGTTTAAATTTACTTGCCATTAGCATGAAAATCAAAAGCGTACGGGAATACTTTCCATTAAAATGATACACACATTTGCCAGAGAATTTAACTTAATGCACATTCACCTTAAGTTAGTATACATTTTTCCCAGAAAACAGCAAGTATTCTGTCCAAACGGGAAAATGGGTTTAAGTCTTATCCTGGCCTCCTCGTACCGCTATGATGATTATAAGTATGATGTTCAGTAATTGGTTAGTTTTGTTAGTGATTTAATCCTACGAGTGTGACTAAAAGCATCGAGTTGTGTAGGATATTGTGAGGGCACATCGTTCATGATGTGAATACGTAAATGTATGCACAAAAACACGCCTGAATATTAGAAGACCCATCGTATTTACATATTTCTGTGTATTTATATTTTTGCCAACGGGCGTGTAGATACGAGGGGGTGGAGGAGATGTACACCCCATGGCTCGAATACCCCTCCCATTGACGACTCCTGTAACGCGGTTGCTTGCCCTATACATTTGCTAAAAGGTGCGTGGAAAACGCCCTGTAATAAAGAACTTTCTGTGATTCTGAAATGACAGTAATGTCAGCTCGTACTCATAAATACCAGAAGAAATATGCCCGTTTACTAAATGTAAAGGTGGGAAAGGGGTGAAAGATACTCCACCCTCAACTCCAAAACTGGAAGACCATACCCACATTTCCTCTCCTCGTCATTGCCTCCCTTAAATGTGTTATTTTGTCAAGTATTAATATCTTAAAACATGGACTCGTTCCTGGACTTGAGAACATGGCAATAAAACTTATTGCTTGCATCTGACAACCATTAAACGTTTGCCTTTAGCACCCTTTCAAGCAATAAACGCAAACCGTCATGTGACGGGCTAGAGATCTCCGATAATCTTCGTCCATATTATCACTTTTTTGGATAGCGACGATTCTTGGTATACTCATGACGCATCGATATACTTGCATTATCTCTATTGATCATCCGTCTCCAGTCATCCGTTTTCAGAAAGTTTCTTGTCAATCACGTCCAACGATCGCAACATAAACAACTGCTAAACCGATGTCGAATGTTTGGGGATGATACTAGGCTTTACGTCAAGTGACATATCTTTTTCTAACAATTTTTGATATATCCATCACAGTGCTGGCACGTTTCAACGCAATTAACTCTGATGGGCAAACTCCTCTGTTAGATTTCGTTCTGCCCTAGAGAGCCCTCCTAGGCTATCATTTCAGCTGCGTGTAAAAGTGACAACTTTGTTAAATTCGGTATGTCGCGGGAAACTGTTATTTGCTACAGATATAATCGATGCTTTGGAAGTTTTCATTTTTGATTTTAGATGTATTAAAGTAATTGTGCCATCGGCTTTTTTACTGCAAACTTATTATAGTTTGTTACTACCGGTATTAGATGGGTAACTTTCATGTGTGCAAGTCCGGACATTTGTCTCTTCGTGTATTTATCTAAAAGTAGCACTGAGGAGAGTGGAGAAATGAATTGTAAAAGAACATCTCATTTGTTACTAACGTCAGCCCTGTCGCCTGCGTAAAGAGCACAAACAAACTGTTTCTATTATTTCGTTGATCGATACTTATATTCCATTTACAATAGTAGAGGCGAAGGGTCCCTTCCGTTGCCTTACCTTACGACATTCTTGGGGCCAACATGTACATGTAAAAACAAATTTCTTTCTCTCTTCTAATTTCTCTTCCTAAGCTCTCTGTTTCAATCTCAGAAAACACAAAGGATTTTAAAACGTTCCGAATCCACGCCAAGCGCTTGTTTCCTTTTAACAACTTTTGCATTTTCTTTGCTCTATTTTGAGCAATTTTGGTGGTGCAACAACAGTACATTCAAAAGGGTTTTTGCAAACACAAATGTTAAGCACTGTTTCTCTTCTTATATACTTCGTTGAGGTAAGAATTGATAGCATGCGCACACATTCTTAGTGACAAGAATGATGCTCATCATCCGTTCATAATCATCACACTTAAATTTAGTGGAGTTTCATTACAGTCTTGGTTTTATCGAAAGATTTTGTTTTAAACTTTACTTTTTCGTTTAGCTTGAATGGCTGTTGCCAAAGATTTCTCGTAATCCAGTACAAGGTCATATTAAATTGTAAAGCTAACGAAACAGTTTTAGTGTAGTTCACCTTTATATATTTCTCGAAAATCAGGCACTGGCCATTTGCCTCTATCAAAATGAAAAAGCATTCACAATAATTATGTTTATGATTTTCTGTTTTCCTCTTAACTACTCTTCCATGTAATTAAATTGCTCTTCGGCCAAACGTTGATAAAATTCGTCATTTAGAAATAAGTCTTTGTATCAGTAGATGGGATTACTCTTTCCTAATTGTATGGACCAGCGCTTAGAGAGGCTTCTTCTTAAACTATTAAGTGGATGTTCGTTTCGTAGAAAAGTTATGAAATAAAGTGGTATCTTCAAGTTCGTATAATCCATGAAGGAACGGCTGTCCCTTTAAACAGTTTCGGCTTAATTCTTGTTGTGTTGTTCTTCCATATATTTAGCGTCAAATTTGTGAATCCAAGCGAACTTTTTAAAATCATCTCGCGGCTGACAAGGCTAGCCAAGACAGAAAAAATATTAGGAAAATCAATGGCCTGAACAGCCTGGTGTCTTGGTACATCCCTGCTAACAATTTTTTCGACGTTTAAGGGTCTTTTCTTTTCATAGTAATTATTCAGGCCTTGAAGGGCAGTTGTTTTACGACGCTAAGCGACCACAAAAGTGGGAGAAGCCTGTGCGGCTTAAGAATTACAACTTCACGTCTGGTGGCTTACACACTCAACAATTTAGATCAAATTTGGTTTCTTTTGAAAAGCCAGTGCAGATGGGAAAACCGTAGATTGCTCTTGGACGAAACCCCCATCTTACTTGGACCCGACCTGGGAGCGAAGCTCGAACCTCTCGGATGCCAAGCTTCATCGCTTCAAATGTCACCGCCTTTATCCACACGGCCACAGTACCGGTTCCCCGCCCTCAGTAGTTTGAAAACTCTTGGGACACATTTTGTTGTGAATCTTTTGTTATGCTTTAAAAGACTGTTGTGACGTCACGTCGCCTTTATTTTGAATGTCGTTGCAAATTAACCCCCCCCCCGTCCCCGGAGTAGATTTTACTCCCGGGTTGACCCACAGTTGGCAGGAAGATTGTAAGTCGACAACTCTGTACGTGGGCGTGTGTGTGGAGGGCGGGGGGGGGGGCTGGCGGGCTTTGTGGTGTATGATCATTGAAGAACTAACTCTGAGGTATTATTTCCATGGTGTAATCATAGCTCATTATGTCACTTTGAGTTCTATGCCCCTTTTTTCATCTGCAAAAATAATTGTAGGTAAGGTAAATGGGTTGCAGAAAAGGCCCTAATTTTTCAAAAGTCTAGTTGACTCTCTGGCGAAGCGCCGAAGGGCGAACCAAACGTTACTCCCGAAAAAGTTCTGCTTCCCCGAAGGAGCCACGTCCTCGAAGAGAACACAAGACTTAACATGACCAACCTCTTGGCCTGCCTATCTCTACATCAAGGGTCCATCATGCGTGGTCTCTGGGGTAGACTGGCTGAAAAGAGCATAAACTATACATGATCTTAACTAAGAGTTAGTTAGTTAGTTAGTTAGATGAGGTTTAAGGGCCCCTTTAACAACCAATTGGTTCAAGTCGAGCCGGCCACGGCCTTTTTTCCATTTGTGGCACACTGGCTTGTTTTCCCTTACTCCATTGCTTATGTGGAGCATCACGCACAACGGCAGAAGGTTCCATTTTTAAAGTCTTTGGTATGACTCGACCTGGGAGTCGAACCCGGGCCTCCCACGTGAGAGGCGGATGCTCTACCACTAGAAAACCCTCAATCACAAACACAAAAGTGCATGTCACTGAAGGATATAATTTACTTCCTTAAAGGTTCTTAAACATTATTTGAATAAAAAGGTAAGGCATGAAAAGATCAAAACTCATTGAACCTTTTTATGTTAATGTACGTGTAAGGAAAGGTGACAATGCGTCGATCAAATGTGAAAATTGACTAGTTTAATTTAAAAAAGCATACTATAAGCAATGAAAAGGAGTCCTTGTGGTAGTTACACCTTACTTTTAAAGTTAGTTTAATTAAATTTTTGTGTTGTTATAATATGCTAAGGTTCATCTGACAATGACGTCATTCTCCAAAATTAAAAATCGTGGTCATACCATGATCACATGCCGTGGCAAACGCAACTACAATTAACAGCTTGTTCTTTATGACATCCTTACAAGAAGTTCATTAGACAGTAAAAATCGATTCAAAACAATTATGAATGAAAATGCCTTCAAATTGCCTGGCTTTGAACTAGGCTAAACATTTCATGTAAATTTTGTAAGTCATATCATATGACACCTATGGTCCATTAGAAAAGATTCCATAAAATGTTATAAATGAATGTGTTTTTGCGGATTTTATAATTTCCATACAATGCAAGTTATATCATTTGCAACCTTCGGTTTGCTAGAAATGATCCCATAAAATGATGTGTTCCAAATTTTGTAGCTTTGGAATGATGTCTAAAATTTCCTCTATATGTTGAAATCAAATTAACATTTGCAATATTTTCTTGCTGGTCTTTTCAGGCTCCAAGTCGAACGAATTTCATAGGTTTAAGAATGGCTCAATGTAAAATGGGTCGGATTTTCCTTTAACTCCCACACACACAGTATGTGTGCGTAAAAACATCGCAACTTCACGGAGGAAGGCGTGTGCAGTTGTGCTATGTCTAATCGATTTATAGAAGAGGAGAATAAATAACGGAATCAAAAGCTATAGGAGAGGAAGTGAATTTTGTCCTCAGCTTTCAGACAGAGGGGACTGCCCATTGCCATGATTGTTTGGAATGAAATGTTCTGCCCGAGTACCTTTGACACATTAGTTGTATTTTACAACTTTTCGTACCAAATTTTTGACACCTTGTTCAAGTCTGAGATTTAAAGTATGTGTAATAAACGGACACGCAGATGTTCCTTACTTCCATATTCCTTAAATAAGGCACACGTAACTGGATTCCTTGTTTGGAATTTTCAGAATTATCGATATCTAAAGACCGTGAAAGACTGGCCATTAAGCCACAACAAAGCTTACATTGTTGTGAGTTCAATCAACTGAATGTTATAAGTACTAGTGTAGCCTCTCTGGTTTTGAATACCGGTACGAGTATTAGTACATACCTTGGACATTAGTTTGATGGGTAATCTTTTACAATAA
>WURT03066743.1:0-13618 GCA_009936505.3 Holothuria glaberrima
GGAAAAAAGGTCGTGGCCGGCTCGACTTGAACCAATTGGTTGGAAACTGGGACGTTAAACCTCATCTAACTAACTAACTACATGCCCATAGGGCATAAATAGCGTCATTTTAATATAAATTCCTTTGTATAAAATTTGCTACAATACGTGTTTTTTTATTAATTTCTAATCATATATTTTACCTGAAGGGACTTTCATTTCATTTTATTTATTAATCATTCAGATACAACTAACAATAAGAGAATAACAAACCCGCTTTAAATGCCCCACATGTACTCTCAAATTGCAGAATAGCAGGTTTACACGGCTTAAAAAGAGATATGGTCCTAAACAACTTTGCTGTGCTGGAGATGTGCAAACTATTTATGTGACTTTTGCGCAATACTTCACAGCTACTTTTATATCACATAGGCTAATTTGAAATAGAACTACAACAGCTTCAACTATGTACATTTGGTAAAGCACGTTTATCCTTAATAGAACATCCTACAAAAACTGTAAAAATTTGCGTCAGTATTGCTGTTTATGATATGTTGTTACAGAACTTGAACCTTACAGCCTTTCAACTTCTGTTTCGGAAGAGTAACGCTTGTTTTAAATGTCCCGAATTGATATGTGATAAATGCTTTAATGATGCGGAATACTTTTATTGCAGTTTTGACAAAGATGCAATTAAGATAAATGTACTTATCTCCCACATTTTGAAAATGATGTTTTGCAAACTCCTTCCTCATATGGTCTTTCGGAATTGCGTAAAGTTTAAGCTTTTTTATTTGGACATGAACCAATTTAGAAACCGAATTTTCTTCTATTCTTACATATCCTTGTCCATAATCATGAAAAAAAGTTGAAATATATGCGGCATTTACTTCAATTGCTGTATGGAAGCCGTGGTCATGTACTAGTACTATCATGGTCATCATGGTCACTACGTAGAGTGCTAGAGCTTTCTGCCCAACCGTATATTATTGTACGAAGCTTGTTTTGTTCAGATTGCTTTGGCGGGAAGCTAATCATCCGTGTATTTCCACAACTCACAAACTTATTTCCTTAATCAGGACTCCAAATTTCCTGAAATTCGGTGGCAATTTCCTGAAATTGTCAAAAATGATTGCTTGCATGCTATTTGTTTCGTCGTTAAGGTCTTGTATCTGTGATTTGAAGAAAAATATTGTTTTTCAAGTTTCTGACTTTCCCAAAAATGTACCAGTTTGAGCATTACCAAAATTTGGGGGAAAAGGGAGGCGTTGGAGTATTCATCCCACATTTGATGTTTTGACATACGCTTCTTGCGTTCATATCGAAATACAGTATTTCCTCTTGGTAACACCAGCAACATTTATTTAAAGTGCTCAATTTCAACTTCAATAATGTCGTTTCTTTTCTGTAGCCGGGTCCATCCCGTTAATATTTACATTCCATTTCCATAGACTCTCAACAGCCAATAATGCTGTTGTCTGTGCATGATCCATTACGTAACATGATATTTAAAAGTGAACTAAATGCACTTTGAGAATCAAATTATTGTGGTTTACTTTTAAGTTCCGGTTTTGCACCGATAATTCGGATGTAGTCGAGAGTAAAGCGATTTTTTCGAATGCAGTCGGCGGTATCCCATTATATTCAAATGACAGTCGTTATTGTCGGTACAGTAACACATAATCACACCTTCACGTAATGCCGATATACCTAAATATGAATATTTGTAGGCTACCACGGTCTACGCACTTTTGTCTCCTTGTCATTGAACGGCCCAACAAACTAGTTGGCTAACTGTGGCCAAAGTTTCCTGGATACTTTTCCATTTAAATCGCACATGCAGTGCAACAGTAAACATTTTGCCGTTGGATCGACGTCGGATTTGGAACGGCGTTTCCGTCGGACCGACGTGTATGGTTGGCCGGGGTGGACATATTGCCGACTGAATTCAACGCGTAGAAAAGTACACTATGGTACGCCAAAGGTAACATATTGCAGTTCAGTTGGAGGCATTGCATGCGTGATTTTCTTCTAAACCGAAAACTTTACTGAAGCAGAGGATTTAGTGTAGACGTACGATATATCAAATCACATTAGCTTGAAGGCAAGAAGGAACATATATTAAGTGGAATTTGGGAGTAAAAACCTGCACGTTGCCATATGCTTCTAGAATAAGACAATTGTTTTCTTTGTTACTTAAAGAATCTGTCATACGGGTTGTGATGCTGGTGGGCTGGACTGTAGAGAATAGGTGAAGAAACGAGTAACGTCTCCTATCAACATGTAATAAAAGAACATATACTTGACCAAAACCATAAGCGTAGGAAGCTGTTTGAAAGTGGGGGCGGAAGTGTATGTTAGTGACCAATGTCCTGGGGGAGGGGTCTTAGGGGAGGGGGTGTCCAGCTCCCCTTTGGAAAATTTTTGGCTATTTACAGTGCCCTAGATGCAAAATGGTGCAAGTTTTGACAAACTTTGAAGTAATTCTGTCCCTTTGGAAATTTTCTGACTATTTAAAGTGCCCTAGATACAAAATGGTGCAATGCTTGACAAACTTTGAAGTAATTTCATCGTATTCAATGCCATATTTTGGCAGCGTGTCATCAAAAGTGGGCGGGGGCGAAACAAGGCTTTCGCCCCCCACCATCGAGAGTGAAGGGGCGGTCGCCCCCTCTGCCCCCTTTTCCTACACCTATGAAAACATTTCATTGTTCGTTCCTCCCATTAGTCCTTCTATTTCTCGAAATTCTTCCTACCGTATCTTTCGTTTCTGACCCTGTCTTTCCCGCAGCTCACCTTTAAATGTTTCTTTCCTTTCTTCTCTCTCTGCTCATCATTTTTTCTCCCCCTTGCAAAGCCCGCATTACTCCATCCCTTGTCCCTGTTCCATTCTTCCCATTCCCCACTCTTTCAGGCTGTTTATCCTTTCCGTTTGTTTTTTTCACGTCCTAATAGCCCTGCCAAAAACCACATAACTAGTAACATCGATTCATTCTTACCAAATTTACCAAACCAATTTCTTCCGGCTTCCGCCACATTCCCTTATTCATATTATTTCTATAGTGTCTTTCGTTTTCTTTTCTTCCTTTTTCTTTTTTAAGCTTTTCTTATTTCTGCATCCTCTCTTTTCTCTTTTTTCCCCGCCATCCCGATTCTTCTTTTATTTTTTCACTGTGGAGGAGCTTGCAGTTGCCCCTGCCATATCTGGCGCTGCAGCCTATAGGCCAGGGAATGCACAAATAGGCCTAGTCAAAGATGTGGGAGGAAAAATCACAGTAAAGGGTGTTTTGCATGCGATACAAAACTTTCTGCATCCATGTGGCAATCAGGATATTAAGTTCATTATTCAAGCAAACCTAATGTTCTGAACAGGGACTGGGTATTATCACCTCCTTGTTCTGAGTTAGCCGGACAATCCTACAATACCACAATTGACCATTTTGTTTGCCAGAAACTCTTTAGCCAAGACTGACTGCAAAGTATTTTGTAAGCCCGTCTGTCAAAGCAGTTTTACCGGTTTCATTTTAACGCACGGAGGTGCAAGATGCCATACGATACTCTTTGCAACGTGTGTGTAACCGAAATTTGCCCTGAAATTCGTAATTCCAAGAAATATTTACTCTTTCCTCTGCGTGTAGCCCTCTTTTATTGAAACGGATATTGTGCGTTCTCTGAGATCTTCGTTGTTCGTGTGTATTTTGGTCTGCAGGCGTCCCAAACAAATTGTCTGCCTTTTCAGCTAATGGTGTGAACGTATGAGTGTATTTCTTCAATATATTGAGAGCTATCCATTTAAAACGATGTAAAACACTGTACTGTAGTTCCACTAGACACCACGCTACGTGAAAGAGTATTAACAATCTACGATATCAAACCAAAATTATTTCATAAGTTCCCTATGTTTTGAATGGATTCTAGCCTACCTCATTGTGTAATGGGATAACTAACGATCCGTGGATTTGATTTGTTCATGGTCTGTTTTCTACGCATTGAATTCAATCCGTATTATGTCCACCTCGGCCAACCATAGACGTCTGCTGCATTTCCGTTTGCAAAGTCGTTCGACGTCCAATGGAAGTTTGCGAAGTATGGACGGCCATCAGGCGAAAAAGTCAACAAGTGAAAAATGCATCTAAAATTCCGAAATAAAATACGCGAATATAATATTTAAATTATTAATTGAAATTTAATTGCACTGAAAAGCAGACTGTTTTCCACAAGTGATTAGTGACCCAAATTTGAAAATATTCAGCAGAATGAAATTTTGCAAACCATGTATATATTTACATGCAGAATAGCTAATTATCAAACCAAATATTGTCCATTCCGGGGGTCAAATACAGCATTATAAGCAAAATATCTTTCTGATAATATAAAGCTACCTATGTAATTTAAGAATGTTTGCCAGAAAGTTCGAATAGGCGGCGTCCAAACAAAGCAAAGGACTGTAGACCCCTTTGCATGATTGCCTTTTTTTATACACAGTGACATCTATAGAGGCTTCATATGCCAGTTCCTTTTTTTGGGGGGGGGGGGATTTCGTATAATTTGGGTTTTATATGTATTTTTGGCAATATGCAATACTGGGATAAAATAAAAATTTCCTTCCGTAAGTGTTACTTCAGAGTTTCTCATGTAATTTTTGTAATTTTTTCTGACCCGGATGGCCGCCCATACTGTGCCAACGTCGTTTGGACGTGGAACGACTTTGCAAACGGAAATACATCGGACGTCGGTCCGACGGATCCGCCGTCCCAAAGCCGACGTCGACCCAAGGGCGAAATGTTTACTGTACGAATAAGGTAGCCAGTATTTCATCTGTTGTTTGGAATCAGCAATGAAGGCTTGTTCGGTAGGATATTGACAAGGTTACGGTATTTCGTATTCCGACATTTTCTTTTATTTACATGACGTATACTCAAGGGTTGCTTTAAGTTTCATTCGTTGCACATGAAGTTGTGGATCTACAACAGACTTAGGCTACACTTACGTCAATTCCTATGTCAACATAATTACCACGTAGACGCAGCATAGCTGTATTATTGCAAACGGTGCGCAAGACCTTTGGGTACTACTCGTATTGGTTGGCTTCGGAATGTGGGATCGTCTAGTGCTTGTTTGCCGTTAAACGTGAAGTCAAAATTAATTGCCTTTTGCACACAATACAAAACAAACAAATTTAAACACTTTGCCGCACAGTACCGTATCACACAATCACACAATGTCTTCTCATATCATATTGTATGAATTCGTAAGTTACCATATAAACTTACAATAGTTTGAAACGAAGCAAACATCGTGCAAATGTTAACTTGCATGCTCAGAAGCTTGTACACGCACATCTGTATGTTAGCATCCTTCACAAAAGTGCTTAAGTTTTAAGCGTTTCAAGTTTAACGTGATCAACATATGCTGCTCTAGACGTTAAAGCGCGGTCTGTTGAAAATGGAAATCAATTAGTTGGTCAACAAACTTTTGAAAACAGTACGGTCGTACAGAGGAACACGTTGACGCAAATTTTTAGATTTTCAAGGAAATAAAAACAACGCCTACAAATTGCTTATCCTCCCATATCAGATCAAGTCGTTGCAAGAGTCTGGATTTGAAAAAAAATATTTATAAATCGCATTTGGCGGACTATTATTGGTGAATAAACCGTGGAGACTCAAAATTTGGCAAAATAACCGACGAGGCGAAGCCAAGTCCATTATTTTGCCAAAATTGTAGTCGAGACGGTTTATGAGACAATAATGGCCCGACAAATGTGGTTTATTGCTATTCTATCACAGAAAATGTGTAAAAAACTTCATTTTTATCAGTTTTTACGTTTACTGCCCTTTTGTTGTGGAATAACAGGTCAGTGCTTAACCAATCAGAATGCAGGATTCTCAGTAACGGATGGCTAGAGGTGGCAGAAATAGCAGTATTTCGTTCTCTTTAGTCGTATACGATAGACTAGGTTCAGGTTTAATTTAAGGGCAATGTATAATAAAGAGTACACTTACTAATGCAAACAAAATAATATTACACTTAATAAATGAAAAATAAACATACATTATGTTTCAAAATTCAAATTATTTTCAAAATTCTGACCCTCATTCGTTTTGGTATGATATGCCTGGTTACTGATAGATTACGTCATTTAACCTTTTAACCTTACTTTGATACATCCGACGGCTACATCGGATGAAAGAGTCATTTTTAAGATTTCCAAAGCTGCATTAGGGTTGATCCTTTGATCACTTGTGTAGTGCAAAGCACAATATCTCCTCACTGTGACAAATATTACTCACCATCAAGAAAATGGCAACCAAATCTGCAGAGGGAGAACATCCTAACTACTGGTTTTTAAATTCTGTTTTCGCAACAGTATATAATTCGGCTGGTATGATTAGTAAAGTTTTCAAGAAGTGGCTTAATGAAGATGATTACATACGTGAATCATCACAAGATAACCCTGGGAAGTAGTCTGAACTTTCTGTGATCTTTCGCAAAATTGCCCTCACGTCAGATTTCTCAGAAATATCGAGACATGTTTAATATTTGGAAACTTGAGTCTTGTATTTAAAAAGTGTTGAAGACAACGAGTTGTCCTCGTAACACACTTGGAATAATAGATACAATTAAAGTGCAGCATTTTCAATAGATACTCTGGCCCATTGCGTTTTCAAATTTGTAAAACAATGCATGTTTACAAATAGTTAATCATTTCTATTTAATCCCAATGTTTTTCTCATCGGAAATAAATAAGTGCACTGCTGGATTCAAAAGTGGCTAATCTTAATCGTAAATTTGATTTTTCTCTCAAAATCTGAAACTAGCGCTATGACACTGAATAAAAGAATTTTGTTTGCAGAAAATAGAAGCAATGCTGATCTATCGTGTCACTTTTGGGGTACATTTTGTGCCAATTTTGACGGTGGCTATTTGTATTGTTGCTGAAAAGGTTTCAAACTTGGGAATTTGAACAGGATTTCCAGTTGCCGGTATCAATTAGTTGTTTGCTTTAAAACTTTGCTTGCTTTAAATGCAGAGCATCAGCACAGAGTAAGGTTCATCATACCCCATCGGCGTTTGCTACAGTGACTGTAGGTATCAATGCACTCTAAGGGAGGGATTAACTGGCAGTCTGTAGGCAGTATTTGGAGCGAGTAGTGTACAACCCTATCCTTTATCCTCTGAACTATAGTCGAGAGGAGGCGGCGTATTTTGACTGTGCTCACCTACGATCAACCTGGAATAAGGTCTTTGATCAGTTGATGAACCCATATGACAGACTGAGTCTGGATTTACTACAAAATTAAATGAAGAAAAGAAAAAAAAATCAAAAATCTTCAACCTCGAACTGATTTTAAGTTAATGGAAAGCGGAAGCTGTCAAACAGCAACTCCCTGGGTCGAGCATCCTAGATGAAATCTAGAGTACACGTGCTCACTTGCTTACTCCAAGATTTTGACAAACTTGAATTCGATGAAGTTCTAAATCGAGATTCTTACGAGTGAGGATATGATATGAATTTGTAGTACTAGTTCAAAATGATCGAAAAGCATGAGCAATTAAATATTTGAATTTCTCAGTGATTAAACATTCACTTATTGCTGTGTATATAGACGGGTCATGAAGTGGACTTTGAATTTTACCTGTGTTTGTCATGCTTCGGGACCTACGGACTGGTGGAGATTTTGAGCATCATTATATACTTCCTGATGATACATGGTAAGCATTATTTCCAAATAACACACAAATGATACAAGTATTTTGCAGATCGATATGACTTAGTAAAAGTTCTTTAGCAAAATACAAGAGCAGAAATGTAACATGGAGTTTGCAAAATCTGGGGACTAAACACACTATTGCGATGGAGTGTTGTTTTGGCAAGTGCATTTGAAACATAATACAGGAAGATCGTCCCTTTAGTCCATGGGCGGAGAGATTTGTTCTCAGTATTGGGGGGGGGGGTGGCATGACCCAATTTTGCCCTTAACCAGAACTATTAAAGCGCCAGTAGCAAAGCTCTGGAAGTGGGGAATCCGTGGTTTACTTAAGGTCTCTGGAAAACTTAAAAACCAGATAACCAGGCCCTAAGCCAGACAAAGTACTTAAGGAAGGGCGAAATGACCTTCATTGGGCGAACAAATTTTCAGGGGGTAATGTGTAAAAACATATTAAGTCAATGGCAACTTGAAAACTTTGTAGATTCCCTTGCCCCCTTGACTACGGGCCTGCAGATAATCTGCATGTTGTGTAATCTGAGACAGTTTATCGTGATTTTAATGGCTGTTTTCACCATTTTTTAGTTTGATTTTCTGAATCAGCTATATTGTAAGCTATGGAATGAAAAACGGCGCCCTACTAGTTTCGTAAATGGTCTGGAATAAGTGGAGCACTTTTAAAAGTAGAGGGAACATACTCTCCCCCACCTCCACCCCCACTCGTTGATAACCGTGATGTACCGATTGAAGGATACAAGAAACAGATGAAAATGGCAACCAAGATTAGAAAATATTGTACAGAAAAATTTGCAAGCTGCAAAACGTTTTATTTTTTGCTTTGTAGAAAACTCGAGCATGAAAAGCATTGCTTAAAATTATTTCAACATTTCCTACTATCAAAGATACTGCAAGAGGGGTATCATAGATCTGCCAGATACATTTAACGTACTTAAACTACGTCTTTCCTACATCCTTTATTTAGCTTCAATGTTGTAACTAACAAAGTGGTTTTCTTGTTATAAAACGACCACAGAACACCTGATGCGATACGCTATAGTCAGATAGTGAAGAGTTTTGAAATATTCATTTCGTACGTGGAGGCTTTTTCCTGTAGTGCTATTTTCCTTCTCGTTTACATCTTCTGTTCTTCTTTTTATTACCATATTTGCTTGTAATGGATTGCTCTGTTCGCATTGGCAAATGGTAGATCATATTTGCAATGCAGTTGTTACCTAGTTACTGTGATGTCACATGTAAATGTACCGGTGAAATTATTAGCTGAAAAATAGATTTTGGTTGTAATATGATTTGCTGCAGGTCCACTTAAATGAACTTGATATTGGTGCCGGTACTTGATAGTGTGAAGAGTTTTTATTATGTCAGTATTGAATAAAAATAAACCAAGAGTAACTACCGCTTTAACCGTAAATTGAACAAATTAGAGTAGTGACAAAAACGGGACAGAATATTGACAATTCCCTTTCTCCTTGCATCAGCATGGTACAATTTCAGAACAACAAAGAGTGAACTGCGTAGCGTAACTCCCTGCATAAATTACTTATTGAATTACCAAAATATCTGTTCATGTCGGTGCATTTGACCTCTGCATTGGGCCACTCCCTTAGGGCAGTTTTGTTTCCTCTTTCGTGCCGTATGTTAACCTTACTGCTGACTAAATTTCTATGAGAAAAAAAAGTATTCTTAAAAAAAAAATTGTCATGAATAATGTTTACATCTCTTTATCAAGAAAACATTACTGTCTTTAGTTTCTTCTAGTGCTAATTTTTTTGTAAATGACCTTTACATTTCATTTACATTTTAAAGCTCTTGTTAGTGTCATTAAACTAATTAGTCTTTTGACCTCTCGAAAACATAGTTCGCACTATGTTCGTCAAGTTATGGGACCACACATATTAGGCAGTTACATTTGCTATGCGGTTGGTCACTGAACTTAATATCCTCATTCTCAACACAAAGAAGTACAATGTTTTTTCAGCACAAATACTGGATTTAGTTTTGTAAACGACATTGCGTATGCATTAAACTTGCTACAAGTTGTTAGTTCCTTATATCTGGTGGTATGATCTTTGTTTAAATCTGTAATATCTAAGGTTTGTGAAATAAGGAATGACTCAGCGACCAGTTAACTTCTGAATAGTACGGTCTGCACAGATGTAATGATTCAGAAAGATGTGTCGGTGTTAAGTGTCGATCAGCCTCTCACTTGTTTTGATAATTGGCAACACTCAACTTTCCTACTGACTTCATGATTCCAAACATATTTATCGAGAATAGTAGGCTTATATTCATCTAAGGTATGTCGACCACGTCGTTAGGATGGTGATGATGATGATAAACACGATTCTTCATAAGTTGTGACAGTTTGTCGTTATTTTGATTTGCATCATTTATTTTGCAAAACTATAAACAGTTAGTGTTGTTTGGATTAGAGTTTCACATGATTATCGACTAATGTGTTATAATCATAAAAAAGTATGGTCTGGTTCAAAACTCGGGGACTATTTCTTGTTGGTCAGACCTGGCCAAAGCTGGCAAATTAAGACAATATGTGAAGCTTGATAACCTGTAAATATATTGTGCAGTTTCTTATTTACTTTTACAGGATTTATTTGGCAAGAAATAAAGCAAATGTGGGACGAGGGAATCCTTGACTACACACGTGATTGGTGGAATCTACTGGATTACGTCATGAATTCTCTTTACGTCACGGTTATCGGGTTACGCGTTACTGCATATCTAAATGTAAGTATGATTATGACGTATGATAACTGTTAATAAACTGAGGTAAAACTAGGTACTTACTATTCAATGATTACACTCTTTTATAGGGGCTGATCCAAGGGTTTACATAAAGGTTACGTGTGTGAAGGAGGGGGGGGGGAACAAAGGTCGAACCTGCCAGCGTCAAATGTACGAATCCTCGAGAGGCGGGGGGGGGGGGTCTGGGGAAGACATTCAATTAGACACAATTGAATGGTATTTTCTGGCATCTGGCAAATAAGATAAATACACAAGCGAACATAATTTTTGTGCTGCACCGGCTCTATACAGTGCTACCACTGCAATTTCGGAATAGGCTACCAGTAGGCTTATGATTATATACTGATAACGTGGAAAAGACACTTGGTTATGGGAAAGTTTTGAACTCAAACACTGCTAAGTGCAACCTCTTGACATTTGGTCGTCAAGATAGATACATAAACAAAAATTATTTTCGTACGTCATCGACGTTAGATGTAGTTTACCATTGTAATTTCCGAACATGCCTACCAGCAGGCTAGTTATCGTTCACAGTTAAGACGGTCAGGATACAAAGAGTCGTGGGATTTTTAATACAAATAATCATTTTGCTTGGAGTACGGTTATTATGCAGTGTGACCAGTGCCGCAGTATCAAACATCTAGAAAGCGTACCCAATAAAATTGCGAAGAAAGGGAAGTCGGGTGTTCCTCCCCAGAAAACTTTTCACATTAAACACTGTTAGATTTGAGTTTCTAGCTTCTGACATCCCTTTCATTTAGTAGCGCAATCGGGGTGGGAAGTAATAGGGGCGAGTTGAAGCACTGCTCTTTAAGTCACCATGAGCGATTAAAGCAAATGGGAGTAATTTACATACTTTTTTTTCGACCCTGTTAATAGCAATCGGACATATAGTTTCCAAATCTTTCCTATTGTCCAAACCAGACTTACCCAATCCTAGCTAAGTATTCTGTTTGAAAGAAATATATTTCAGACACCTTTTGTTACAACCGATAATGTAAAAACGACCTATAATGTAAAAAAAAATTACTGATAATGTAAAAACAACCGATAATGTAAAACAAATTTACCGATAATGTAAAAAAAATCTTTAAACCGATAATGCAAAAAAAATTACGGATAATGTAAAAATTCTCGTTTACCGATAATGTAAAAAGAATTTACCGGTACTGTAAAAACTGTTCTAACGAAGATTTCATATGGTCCTACGTACATGTCTTCGTGTATATGTGTGTATGTAGGTAGGTGGGCATGTATGTAGGTAGGTAACAAACTTTTAACTTCACCAAAAGGAACTTACCTACGATAAAAAATATCATAAAAGGACTTCGAGTATTTTATGACATGAAGGTAGATTATAGTGATGGCACAGCTAATTTGCATATGGTCCATTAGAGGGCGCCCTCTAAAAAAAACCAGATATCTCGAAAACTAAAGGATTGAGAATTACAATTTTAAATCAGCATGTCCAAAACCTGGGAGTGTTGCTATCGTTATTCTAAAGCTAGAGGAAGGTTATTCCCCCTCACCCATTCCCCGCCCCAGGGGAAGAATGGGCTGAAATCGAAACCTCACATCTGATAAAAGTTGCGTCCTAGAGGTAATCGACCACGCTGATCACATATCCGAAATCAGTTTCCCGTATCTTGATCGAAGTGGGATATACCGGCCGTCAAAAGGGTCCATTTTAAGTTCCATTATCCCTAAGTTAGAGCAGATTTTGGGCCTTTCAAAAGCTTTTCGTTTTAATACTAGACGGGTATGGTATATATAATATGTATGTATAAGTATACATGTATTTAATATATATGTATATATATATACATAAAATATTTATTAACTGTGGCTATATATATGTATATATATATATAGGCTATATATGCATAATTTTCACCTTGGGGGAAATATCGTGTGAAAAAACCTACATTAGGGGGAAAATATCGTTTCCCCTTAACTTTTACACACACTTTTTATATGGGAATACGTTAACGCATGGTATTGTCCTTTCAACCACACAATCTATATACAATTACTTCAATGTAGGCTAATTTACGGACACGTATATGTTAACACGTACGGATGGTGAGCCATTGAAATAACGTTAATTATATCTCAAAGACGTTAGGAGGAAATATATGCTTATGTATTTTATTGTTTCAATTTCCTCTTATCAAAACCGCCGTATCGTGATTTACCCTAAGATATCAGATTAGTGTGTCACTTGCCACGGTCACTAGTTACAGATCGCCTTGTTGTTGGAGCATGATGCCAATAACGGAACTGTTTAACAAGCGCACCAGACTAGCATGTCTCCTCAGGGCGTATTCAAAGCTGAAAAACGCATTTTTCCATATATGTTAAGTTACCACTATTTTGTTTGGCCCTTTTTTAACTGGCTCTTTTTAAACGCCGCTCCAGACCCAACTAGAGCAGCCCCTCCAAAAACCGCCGCCGTCAACATAATATACAGGACACATGGGCTTATCAACCTATCGAGTTTGAAGGGGTTGCTTCAACACACGGGGCTCATTCAAAAACCACAAAACGTTCCTATATACAGTAACATTTAGATTTGCGCGAATTTCGACTTATCTCTTTCAAAGACCCATTTCAGCCAACCTAGATGAACCATCCAAAAACGCCTTCAACTTGTTGTAAGCAATACATGGGCCTATCACCCCTGAGGGTACTTAGGGTGCGTCCCCTTCTACTAGATACAGGGTGCATTTAAACCTGAAAAAACGCATGTTTGCTATATAATGCTAACATTAATATACCCGAACCGTTGCGCACGTTATCGACCTACTCTCACAAATCGCCCGTCCAAACCCAACCAGGGAAGACTCCTCAAAACATACGCCGTCCTTATGTTATACAGGACACATGGGCCTATCACCTTTTGAGTTTGAAGTGGTTGGCTAAGGGACATTCCCTGGGGGCAAAGTAAAACACAAAAAATTAGTGTTAGCACATTAGGGAAAAAACGTCTTTTTTCAACTTTACGCATATAGCGTAGGGGCTAGTAGGAAGGGGAACAGGTTTGGTACTCACAGGAACGGTAGGCCCACATGTTTTGCATGACATTTTGACGGGCTAATCCCCTGCCCACTATCATCTCGGAGATAAGGATCTTGTCCGGAGGTAAG
>WURT03066754.1:0-13618 GCA_009936505.3 Holothuria glaberrima
TTCCTATTTTCATGGTTTACAATAACATACTATTGTAAAACATTGAAATTCCCCCGTCTTTATCACCTTTGACACCTTCAGCCATCTTCATTTGGGAGTTGAAATCTAATAGTTCATTTTCATACAAAAGCAGTTTGATAAATACTATGTTTGAGTCTCGTATATTGGGATGTAGTCTTGATCTACGTCAAAAGGCTCACGTTAATTGGTATGTAACCTACCCTGGATCTCATCCACTAAAAGGTGCGCTTCACAATGTAGGGAAACGGTATGCTTGTTATCCCGTTTATGAAAAGGTGCTTAAAGCCTGTGTTGGTAGACTTATATCCAGCTCTGCAAGCCTGTAGCCCCTAGAATATGAAAACTTACTATTGGCTTAGTTGGTTCTACGGTGTACTGAGGGAGGGCTTTGTGTGTATCTTGCACGAAAATCTGTTCTAATGAAGTGTCAGCCATGTTGAGCTTTGCACTAGGATGTAGGCCTATGTACGAAATCCCGCCAAAATTCGCATGCTTGCACCTATGGTCGTAAGAAGTCGCTAGGTATGAGAGCAATTGCTCGCAACCGGTCGCAAGCGCAGATGATCGCAAGAGCTCGTAAAAAGGCGGTCGCAGGAGGTCGCAAAGAATCGCAAGAGCTCGCAAGCCGGCTTAAACTTTCAAGTCACGCAGAAAATAATGTGAACATTATTTCGTTGTCGACTGAGTAGCTTCTCAAATATTGAGATACGTGGATGCTGAATATAGACCACGCAGTATATACCGTAGGCTTACTATATCATCATAGTAAGAGTATAAACTCAACTGTTCCTGTTTCAAATTAATTAAAGGGCGTACCAGGCTGTAATGTGACTGACCGTAAAATCTTCTGAAGTGTAGCCTAGATAGGTCTCTTTGAAACGGGAATTGTTTGAGGCTTTGCTTGTTTCTTGATGAAAGACTAACTATGTGAGCATTTTATTTCCTTCGACATTAATGACACTGTGATTACATTATCAGCAGCGCGACAGTGTACTTGCCGCGATCTCTGATTAATAGTTAATAGATTACAATTCCAAATACATTATAGACTATAAAATTACACCTATCGTTACATGGTGAAAGTTTTTAAATGTCACGTTACCGTTTTTGAGGTTTACAATTTTACATGAAATACTTGCACGTCGTAGCCAGAACGGATGACAAGTCACCCACTTTATTTTTCCTGAACATTTCAGCTCGAGCTACCGTCATTTATATGCAAACTGACAAAAAATTGCCTCCGTTTGCGACAGCATGGCTTAATTACGTCCGTCAGCGTTTTTATTTAAGACATACAAAACATATTCTGCATGTTTTTCTGTGACTTTAATTTTTCGATGACTTCACAGCTTGTAAATACACGCCTCGAAAGAACATGATGTTGTTTTATGTAGACCAGGATAGCTTTCTGTAGACAAGTTACCCAGCTATACTTTGAATGGTTTCGACAGTTCGAGGGAACTATACATTTTTTAGTCTTCCAAGTCAATTATCCTTGGAGGAAGACCTGGTTGCCAGTGCTTGACAATTTCACCCCGGTTCTTCCTCAAATTGTAAAATGTCATGAATCCACCAAAATGTCATTTTATGAGCAACTGTTGTCATTCTTCCTTCAACATACAACAATATGTCCATCATAAACTTATCTTACCCATATTCGAGGAAAGAAAATATAAAGTGAGGTCATTCAACCATAGGAGTCTCCACCACCCTCCACGTAAAGATTGTGCGAGGGCTAAAACTATGCCTCTTCCCGCAAGAATGAAAACCCTTTATTGGTCCACCTTGCAAAATTTATCAAAATTTTTAACAAAATATCAAACATATTTAATACATGCTCTCCAAAATGAACAAAAGCATAGCATCAAATTTTATCTCAGGTCCCTAAAATTTACAATCATTTAAATTTTTTTCAAAGGGGAGGGGACACCTCTTCTTCTAGATCCCTTCAAGCTTCCCAGGATGGTACGGTAGTTTAAGGTGTACAGCCTTCTCAAGCCGAGAGCAACTTCCTTCCTCTATGGTAACGGTGCATTGTAACCATGCATGTTTGAGGGCGTAGCTGCTGCGAGGAGAGGGCGCATTGTACTTATCTGAAAATGTCAGGTACATAGCCTGTTGGGGAAAAATTACGTATTGTTTAACATTAGGTTATCTCATAATCAGGTATTTTTTTAAATTATTCAACTTAAAATCTCTAGAAGGCAAAATTGTCCTGGAAAATCCTAATGAGCTACTACTTGGAGAAGAGAAGAAACGATCCAAATCCCTCTGAAGACGATGATAATTCCGCTACGGTCAATTAACACTACATATCTTTTTCTTTGTACTTTAGTCAAGTCTAACTTTATGTCGTCTGTTACATCTTGAAGAGCATATCGGCAAATTTTGCCTGTCACTTTAGCATTGCTGGTCGCGAATTGAAAATTGATTTGCTGGTTTTGTGATGTTTTGTCACAATTACATCAGAAACTCTTTGATTCCATTTAAAAATTGAACTCGTATAATACCCCTTGTAGCAGTGTAGTATGCGAAAAATTCGGCAATATTGATCAAAATTCAACCACTGCAAAATATAGTCTCATATCTAGTTTGTTTATTTGCATAGGACATTAACATTTCTTCTTCTTCCGTAGCAATATCAAAGCAGTCGTTTTGAATTTTTTTAAATGTATTACTTATTTGGCTATCGGTAACTTCCTAGACATCGAACGATTTTTTCTATTTAATTCATTTGTTAGGGTATCAGTGAACATGAATAAGGTTGAAAAGCAGGGGGTGGGGTTTGCTGTCTGAAAGTGGAGGCAAGTCTGGGTGAAAACTGAAAACCTTAGATGCGTGTGGTTCAGGGATCCTGGTGGATACCAGGGAAACGCCCCGGTGGAAGTGTAGGAGGAAACGCCCCCGGGAGCCCTTATGTATTTAAAAAATTAAAACCATTATAATGACGCAGAGTACTAGGTGACTTGTGTGATAAAGAGTGTTTGGCTTGTGGGTGGTTACAATGACACTGAGTTATACGAAGCTATGGAACACGCAAGAAGTTCTACCGGAAGTTACCACGAAACAATATTACGACGGGTGGGCGCGGAGCGCCCAGAAGAAATCTACGATATTTGGTTGCAGCCTATTGTTTTTCTCTAATATGTCAGTAGCTATTATCCTTTACTTCAAAAAAAAACTTCTGCTTTCTCCTGCCATCAATTTTTTCTTTTACATCATTTTTGTCTATAGTCTGGGACAAGGGAGGTTAACTTCTGCGAAAAATAAAATACGGTAGTTATAAAACCGACGTTTTAAGTGTGAGTTGTGAAGGACGATAAAAGTGTCAGGAATATAGATATATAGTACTTTCCAAAATCAATGAAATGTTATGGTTCATATTTCTTACAGAGACATGCAGTCAAAATGTCATTGAAGCAAGCCCGTAGCCAAGGGGTCTTGTGGCCCCTGGCAAACTTTCACCCCAGAAGGTCCAAATTTACCATTGCCTTAATGCATTTTAGTATATCCCCCTGAAAATTTTGTTTGCCCCAGAAGCTATTTCGGCCCCCTTCAGCACCTTGTCTGGCTACGGGCCTGCATTGTAACAATTTTCATTAGGGGTGCAACTTCGTAAGGTGTGGCCGGTGAAGCCTTTAAACGCAACCGTGGAAGGCTTCGGCGAGATTCCTCCCTGCTAATTTTTTCGTAAGTGTGATGGATGTACCAAGATTCTTTATACACATGTTGGCTTCTGGATTGTGTATACACGGATGCAGGGACTATATTATGCATATGGAAACCTTTGCCCTAGAAATGGATTGTTATCGGAGAAATAAATGCTGCTATACACACACACATACAGAGAGAGAGGGAGCTTGCTGTTTTCTTTTGTCCGAAATCATCGTGAGGGTGTTTATTGGACTATTCCGTTTTCTTTGGTTGTTTAAGACCCACGCTATACAATCGCTGTGAAAAATCCAAGGAATTGCAATGCTGTATTCTTCATAGATTTATCGTTTCTGACTCAAAAACTTTAACTAAAAGAATTTTGTGCATTTTTGCGTCATACCTTCCCGTTTTAATTTCAATAAAACACCAAGAAGGAAATAAAAAGAGACGAGAAACTCATCGATACCAGTTTCCCCCTGCAGAGAGAGTGTTGAAGCCATGGCGGCCAAGTGCGTAATTCACAAATTTTTATCATCATATCTGATTTGCTACGGCAAAGTACGGGTCTTTATATTGACCAATCAAACACCGTTTTATATCATAAGAAAGAAGAGTCATCAAACTTTTATTTAGCATGAGAAAGAAGTTGATTACGTAATCAAACGAGGAGCAGCTCATGATAAATAGGCGGGGAAGTCGGAAATTTTGAAGTTCACACCGCTTTCCGAAAAGTGTTTTACTTTTTCAGGTTAGGAAGTACGGGGCTTGCTGACACGTATGGGAGACAAATGCACATCTTTGAAAAGAAAATGAAATGATCTTTCAAATGACACAGGAAAGAAATTTCTGAGCGCTGTGCTCACAAAGTTATGATAAGCTAAAATGCAAAATATACAATTTTTACAGCGAAATTTGATGGTTAACAGAAGTGTTTGAGGTGAGTTCTTCAAAGAATCCATATGCGTGTAGAATGACGTACATTTAGTACTGTCAGAGACCCTAAGTTATTTCAGGGCTTCAACGCACTTGCTTTGAAAGAAATTTTAATTGAGGTACCAAACAAACCATTTCAACAACAATGGACCCTTGCCTCCACACCTTTGAGCCCCTCCACAGTACCAGGTAGTTTTTATTGCGAGTGCTCTCGAAGCGCGCCGAGAAAAAAATTGTAGTATTTTTATGGGTATTTGATTTTAATCCTTTCCCTCTATTTAACATTGAAAACTTACTATATCATTAAAATTTTCCATATAATTTCTTTGGTTTCGCTCCCTTTCGTTTATGTTTTATTACTTTAAGTAATTTTTATAAAGGTCTGGAAAAATGGGGGGGGGGGGAGGCAGGAGCGTAGCTAGGGTTTGTGGCGCCGGCGGCAAGAAACGAAATTGGCACCCCTACCCCCATCTTCCTGGGGGCAGGGTTCGTCATGCGCAGCAGGACTATCTAAGCGTACCTTCCAAAAAATTTTTGGGCTTTACAAACCCCTCAGATGGCCGGAAACGACAGTTCCCGAGTGTTTTAAGCTGCATGTACCCAACCTTAAATATGGATTCCTGTGAAATCTGTAGTAAAATCGCCATTTTCGTTCATTTGCCCCTACTCTTGTTTAGATTGACATTTAATTGTGTCAACATTACTAAATTATTTTATTAAAGATGAAATTGCTGTATCAATATCATGCTCATGGCAAATGATAGGTCCAACATTTTTTTAAGTGATCTGGATTTGCCCCCCCCCCCCAGGTGGCGCCCGGGACAACTTGCCCCACTTGCCCCCGGTAGGTACGCTACTGGGGGAGGCCGGCCCGCCTATGTTGCAAAGCATTTACGAAGTGTACATTGTAATTACCAGACAAAAGAATGGAATACCCTTAGTGTAATGATCGAGCGTTACAGGATTTTCTCCTGACGTATAGGACTAACATAAATTAATGTTGAAATTTAATTGCCTGTTCAGGTAGTAGCTCCATGGTTGACACAGGGAGGCAATATTTCTTCTGTACCATTTCTGGACCAAGTTACTAATAAGCATCACCTTTGGCAGGAATAGTGAATTGTGACCATCTTGCATTTACTGTAAATTCTTTGCATTACCCTGAAATTGAGGTCAAGAAATTTGCAGAGAAGGGTTACGTATCCCTAGTTTTCGGTTATCATGAATTGTACAAAAATCGATAATTCTGCAGAAGTGTCTTCGTGGAAGGAGATCATGTGATCAGCATAAATAGCCAAGTCGTATATTACGACTTATACTTAAGCATTGTGTCAGAGACCAGTCATAATATGTCGATCAGATTACTGGAGGATAAGTTAAAGGCTAATCCAAGGAACAGACTGTTTTCAAAGAATTAAAAACGATTACCTTTCAAGAGGAACAAAAAACATACTACTCTACACCACGACAATAGTTTCTGCGGCTATATTATTGTGTACCCATAGCTATCGAGGGCAGCGATACCTTGTCAAACAGACTCAGTCTGCGTGAGCAAAATTTTGTCTGGATTGACAGACTAGTGTTCACCAAGAGAATAAAGATCATCGAGCAAGGATGGCGAGGACAATGACCGACTTCTCACCCTCATGTCTTCTCGAGTAATTACCTTAAAACAACAGTGTCTTCCTTGTAGTACTGTATGTACACAGGATTCTTCATTCTTAGGACTTATTGAAAGGCAGCACACAGATGTGCCTTATTGAACCGTTGCTCTGTAAATGTCTAAATAGGCGAGATGTAAGCGAAAACAGCACATAAAATATCAATCAGATAAAATCTTTTGTGTATATTTTTCCACTGGGGATGACATGTATCTTTTATTTTATCTACTCTCCAGAATTGTTTTTCATCCATTCAGAATAGAGAGAGGCTACGTACAGCTTGAGGCTCAGAAATGGAATTACTTAATTGGAATAAAATGAATAAGAGGATCGAGTTTCTGTCAAATTAAGACTGACATGTTGTCGAGCAAGTGCAAATGCTTTTGTGACGTCAAAGAAAGGTCTGTCGATGTTTTATTGTGTGCAGGGACTCCATGTGAGATGATCAAATGCTAGAGTTCAGAACAGTCATTTCAATATTTCTACTGAATACCAAATGTGTCAAGTGCCTTTGTGTGTGGGTGAGGCTGCATGTCTGTTTATCTGTCTGTTTGTCAGTCTGCCTTTCTAAATGTCTGTCTGTCTGTCTGGTCTACTGCCTATTTGTCTGTTTGTCTGTCTGCCTGCCTTTAAAAGCCCCTTTTTGTTTTCCTAGGCTATATGTTTATACATATAACCTTATTCTCTTTATAGGCTTGGTGTTTCGTAAACCCTTACCTCCAGTCATAATTTCTGCCTTTGTACATACTTGTCGTCATCAGTCATCATACACTTTCAAGGGAGATAACAATAATGGCATACCTGCATACTGTCCCAGAACTTAAGGAGTAATCCAGGGGTTTCTCTTAATTTTTTTTTCACTCTCCAGCCGGACTATTGATCCAATTTTGTGGGTAGTCCACAAGCTTTTTTCACTAGCCTGCGTATTTTCATATTCAAAATAGCTAAATAAAAATGTGTTTTATTCAATACTTCCTTATGATGATGCCTATTAATATTTGATGTCATATTTATAGTCCGTCACATCGGTGCGTAAAGAAAGGAGTAGTAAATAACGCTGACAGCTGGTATATATTTGAGTTGGAACTAAGATCACTTTTGGCGATTAAAAGATCTGATTGTGCGTTGCAATTAATAATTTTTAACTATGGATAGGAGGCAGTCAGATTTTTAACTCGCCAACCGGACTACCAAGAGGAGGGTTTTTACTCGCCCGCTGATGTTTTCAGTCGCAAATGGCCAGCAGGCGAGTGCTAATTTCGAAGCCAGAGTAATGTATGTGCAAATGATATAGGCCTTTATGTATCAGTGTATATCTGGAGGTCTTCCAATCGCAAAAAATATTAAGTCGGAGAGCCCACACCGTTACACCGGGGACACCATCTCCGCAGATTCTACGTCAGGTCGGGACACAAGAGTCGGTCTCCACTTTTACAGCGGGTATTATCTGATACATCATTTTTAGGTAATGTGACTGGTAAACGATTATTATCAAAGTAGAAAGTGAATCAAATAAATGGACAATCTCTTTACGAAAAACCATATCTATAGAGAAGAAGTTCCCTGGCAGAGTTTAACCGATTCAAACTACGACTGAACTTGTGGCATTGGCGGCATTACGATAGTCATGAGGTGGAAAGGGATAACAGTTGTCATTATGCAGTGATTGGAACGCGGTACTTTTAGCTGTAGATGTAGTACTGGTCTAGATTCAAATGTTGATTTCGGAGCAAAAAAGTCGTTTTAGGGCATAATTTACATCATGATTTTATTTCAATAAGACAAAGTGTCAGTATCAACACTCTTTACCCCTTGTCAAATGCCTTCCTGCACGCCTGTAATTGCCACTAATAACTGATGTTTTTTACCTTTTTTGCAAAATTGTTTGGAGACTTTCAGTGCTCACTCAGCTTGTGCATTCTTAACGCGGCGCTTTCATAAATGTATAGTTAAGTCATTTTGAAGAGAAACACAACCAGACACTGAAAGGTATCGCATTTACACGACTGGTGAATTTCTGCTTCTAAAAATTCAAGTCACTGAAGAACTTTGTATTGTTTTGCTTCTTTGGTGTGGTATGTTGCTCCTGGTACTATGTAGTTATACACTGTTTCTCTAAACGAAATCGATTGATTTAGAAGCTTGATCAGTGCGTTTGTACCTCTGATCGGTCTCAAGGTATTTTTGCTATCCACGTTAGCAACGTTATTCATCGTAGTAGGTCAATGTCCTTACATGACGTAGACTATGCCTTAAAACTTTCCCTCTGCTTTCATCAATCAAATCATAATGGGTCTTTCAGTAACTTGTGAAGCTTTGCCAGTTTGCATAGTTACCGGTGCTGTTGCCGAGTGGATAAAGACAGTGGCATTTGAAGCGATGAACCTTGGCAACCGAAAGGTTTGGGGTTCGATCCCTGGCCGAGTCAAAGTAAGATGGGGTTTTTTCATCCAAGAGCAATCTACGGTTTTCCCATCTGAAATGGCTTCTCAAAAGAAACTAACTTTGATGTAAATTGTTGAGTTGGTTAGCCATCCGACGTGAAGTTGTAATTCATAAGCTACATATAGACTTCTCCCACGTTTGTGGTCGCTTGGCGTCGTAAAACAACTGCCCTTCAAGGTCTGAATTAATTATTATATAACCGATAGCTAGATGGTGCGTACTTCCATTCTCCTATCGTAGCAATTCATGGCGGTGGCTGTCAATCATTTTCTCCACTCTCCAGGAAAAATGTAGTACGCTATACAACGAACTACTACGCATCCAGTACGAACCATGGCGAACACAGTGCGAATCACGAAGAACGCAGTACGCATATGACACGAACTAGGAATAACCCAGTGAGATCTGACACGAATCCGCTACACATCAGTACGAACCACAAAAAACCCACCACGAGCCTAGTACGAGTGCGTCACGAGTGTGACACGCATGCATCACGTTCCCAGGCGAACCGAAAACCGACTGCCTCAGGCTATATGAACCCCGACATATCAAGCACGGCACAGTTCCTTTCGCTTCCAGAAAAAGAGAACAACACAGTCTGGCCATTTTTTTTTCAAAACTTGGTTTATATCAAGTTAAACCTGAATACAAAATCCACAAAAATGCCTCCAAGGCAAGAGAGAGCATCAAAAGCAAGAAGGCAGCAGGGGTGGCGCCAGAATTTGCCCCACAGGGTGGCCAAGCTCCCCGACGGGGGGGGGGGCAGCAACCCGAAGCCCCGACAAATGTCAAAAGGAAGGGCAAAGTAAAATTTTCGCCGCTTTCAGTGCTCTCATTTATACAATTAATCGGGAAGGGTTGAATGCCATGCATATTCAAAGCTTTATTCAAGGTATTAAGTGCTCGTGGGTAAAAAAGTATTGTAACAACAGAGAAGCTTACTGGAAAATGTTCTTCGACCATTACTTAAATAGGTTTAGGGGAAAGATTTTATTTCAATGTAATTTTAAGGACACTGATGTGATTACTGACAACAGGTTTGTTAATAATGTTTGTCATGCCTGGTCTCATTGTACTTTTCAAGAGCCTGAAAGCAATCTGAGTAACCAAATTATTTGGAATAATACCAACATCAGAGTTAACGGTAAAACATATTTTCATAAAAAGTGGTACGAAACGGAATATTTTATGTAAAAGACTTGATTGGGGAGGACAACACTTATTATCCTTTCAGTACCTCCATGAATAAGTATAAACTGACTTCTTGTCCGTTCACATTGTGTTTTGGGTATTATTAAGGCAATTCCAGCTCAGTGGAAGTCGATACCTCAAGAGGTCGTGTCATGTAACGAGAGAGAGTCATTGTTTCATCTATTGCATCAATCCCGTTCGCCTTCTGGCTTTTGTTATAAACGATTATTGAAAGATGTTACGACTTGCCCCTCTTCTCAAACTAAGTGGAATTCCGTTTTTTAGTATAGTGAGGCTCAATGGCACTCCATCTATTCTTCTCCTTTCAGGTCACTCCGTGAGAGCAAGCTGCAATTTTTTTCAGTTCCGTTTCTTACATAGTATTCTGGCACGAGGTACCGTATGATTCAAAATGAGAAAAAGTGGAAAATCCTTTTTGTACCTTCTGTAGTACGGAGAGGGAGACTATTGAGCATTAATTTTGGCATTGTAATGTAATTTCAAGCATTATACTAGACGTGGAACTTAACGCTGCTCGGTGAGCAATTTGTCTTCTCAAAGGACAGAAGGAGGACATATTCTTTGGTTATAAACTGCTTCAGACACACCCGTATAATTTTCTTATTTACCAATTAAAGTTCTTATTTTTCAGGCGAAATTAAATAGCGAAGCTCCGGATTTGACCAAATTTCTCCACAATTTCAAATTTAAACTGCTGGTAGAAAAACTCATACAAGAAAGGACAAAAAGATCTTTTATCCCATATGTAAAATTAAAATCTGTGTTTCATACATGTACTATTTTAAGCGAGTAGATTGATACTGTATTCGATTTCAGTTTCTCACAAGTGTCCATGTTTTTTCTTTGGTATACTGGCTTATTACGCGCGTGAAAGTACAGAAGGGCGACCATTCTATACTATGTTGGTTTATTTAATATGGAAAAAATCCATGTCTAATTCTGTACTGATAAGAATTCGCTATGTAGTGTTAATGTCTATAGTCATCGCTATTGATGTTTGAACAAATAAAGATGGCAAAAAAAAAAAAAATTGGCGCGGAAAGCGCGCCGAATTTTTTTTTTTTTTTACAAAAAATGAAAATTTGGGAATTTTATTGAAGAAAATTTGAGAAAGTGGACTTTTATGGAAGAATATTCGAAACATTTGGGTTTTTTAAGGTAAATTGGCAAATTTGGGGTCTTTATTGAAGAATATGCTGTGCCTTTGAGCAAAATCAAGCAGATCGTTGGGATTACATGTTGATCGTACAGATTAAGGCTCCCTGTCGAAATTGGAAAATTGGAAAATTTCCCCGACGGCGAAGGGGGCAGCATTCCAAGACGGCTGCGTGCCCCCCCCCCCCGCTGGCTGCACCCCTGGAAGGCAGGCCAGAAAAAGACCCTCCGGCAGGATCTGGACCCTTCGAGAGCTGGAACAGAAATGAAAAACCAGCATTTATACTTTCAGACAAACAAAATGGACAGACGTTTTTCATTTCGGAAGCGTCTGTACGGCATTCTTGAGTATTCGCCTGTGTTTCGTATGACTTTCGTGTTGCAATCGTGAGGCAATTGTGGTGGTTCTCAGTAGTTCGTGGTGGTTTGTACTGATTCGTGGACATTCATATGGCGTTCTTACTACGATCTTAGTGAGTTCGTGTGGGTTCGTACTGGTTGTTCTTAATTCTTGTTGGAAGCGTACCGCGTTCCTACTGCTGTCTCACTTCATTCTTGTGGCATTCGTACCGATGCACAGCATGCGTACGGTATGCGTGGGGAACTCTCTCAAAGGTCAGCACATGGCGAACCACCACGACTTTTTCATTCTTCCTTAGTGACGATGGTGGGACTGGGGCTAAAGGAGAAGAGAGAGATTGAAGAGACAGGAGAACCACTTGAAACTCAGAATTAGCTTACATGAGTAGCCTAGTATTATTTGGTTGTTGACTGTAACCTTCGCCCCACGTTAAGTTCCATGCCCCACAGTTAAAACTCATTAACGATATCTGGCTTTTGGTGCATGAACTATTTTTCTTCCTGCATGCAGGTCTATGTAGCCGGCAATAACAGTGTATCGTTGGCTACCGTATGTAGGGCACATGATGAAGCAAGCACAACTGCGGTGAAAGTTTTGTCAAGATGGGGTAAAGTGAGCTTTACTGAAGTGTGGTGTGTTTAGGGTGCCAAGTACATTAAAACAGAGTGAAACGTGATTAACAGACCCACATGAATCGATTAAATGCTTTATTGTTGTCTAATATCGTGGGAGCTGCCGGTGGCTTCATCCTTGGGCCCGGCCAGGGGCCCTAACGCCTGGTAACCGCGTGTGTAAAACTTGCGCTCTTTGTAAGTGGTTCAGATCAATCCTCCATATCCGGCGTGACATGACTTGTGATTCCCGAAAACCTCAGAAATCCTGCACACGCCGCTGGCTTTCTCCAGCCCCTCGTGACGACTGACGAATTCCTAAGGCAACATTCTGTTTGATCCATAGAATTAAAGGAAGGGAGAAAGGTGAAACGATGCAATGTCGTGTTTTACCGGTGACAATGAAAGTGAGGGCGCTTCCGACAAAAAGGTAGATGGTCGGTGACTCTCCGTACCGACGTTGTGCATTCAACTTTAGAAGTTAACTGTCATATCATCAGTTTTTCGAAAGATTAGGATCAGTTTTTCAACACCGGGGTAAGTCATTGTGCCTTAATTATTATTTCATAAACTGCTGGCTTGAAAATTTGTAGTCTCTCCGTCAACTGAATAACAGTGGCAAAAGTAACGACGTAATGTTTGTATTACGCGTCGCCGCTGCTTTGTTCCTGTACAGAGAGCCAATTGAGTGGCTTTAGTCCAGATCTTATGACGACATTCTCCCTTACTTTAACTTCTATGGCTTGATCAGATAAATGAAATAAGTTTATTTGATTCATTGTATTTCTGTCTTAAATTTAGACTTTTCATGTTGACAATTGAATATTTGTTGCATCAGTTATGAGCGGACTAGCCGCAGCTGCAAACTCCTGATTTTACTCAGACGGAAGACAAAATACTGCACAGTGCGTACAATATCAGCATGTTTGTCCATACAAAAGTGTACACCAACCGCTTGTGTTTTTTTGTCAGGAACTCTTTCCAATATTGAATGTAAGCCTGCTTTCACCACTCATGAATGTGACACTTCGGAATTGAAAATCCATTGGTCATCATTATACACGCATCAAGCCGACATCGACAAGAAATGATGTGCAGTAGATGACAGGTTTGCTCTGAACGTATTAATGTTTTCTAAATGGCAGCCACACCGTGAAAGAGAAAACTGGTTGCCAAATACATTCTGTGGTCCACATTGGTCTGAGGCTCTAATCTTCCTCGGGATGCCGGACCGCCAAATTTTGCCCCCCCCCCTCCAAAAACTGAAGGGGATATATTAGAAATTAAATTTCATGAACATGGCACAGATACGAAGTACTTTTTATTACTATGAAACCATTCAGGCACACGCTCTGACATTAGCTTTTTTTCCCCAAAATATATGCATGACGATATGAATTTTTAATTCATGGGCAGCGATACGTATTCGAAAGTAAGGGGACAAGTCTGGCCCGCCGGGAATAAGCTAGCAGTATCAAAAGTACCAGCAGAGAGAGAGAGAGAGAGAGAGAGAGAGAGAGAGAGAGAGAGAGAGAGAGAGAGAGAGAGAGAGAGAGAGAGAG
>WURT03066776.1:0-13617 GCA_009936505.3 Holothuria glaberrima
TGGAACCTTCAGGCGGCCGCGGCAAAATACAGCGAGAGGCCCTTTGACACTATTAGAGACCCTATAGAGACCCTATATGGGATGGCGCGTAGCGTACTAGAAAATTTTGGATAAAAATACTTAATACTTGCCAGATCGCAGGAAATGGCACTTCCCATGCTCATTTTCATCATAAACAGCTTTCACTGAAGACAATTTTAAGGGGCAAAACTTGCTTGGTTAGTTAGGATTTTAAAGTCAAAGGTCAAGTGGGGTTACGGTATTTTGGCACAAAAGGGTCATTTTGGGATCACGCTGTCAAAATGCTTCTTTTAATACAGATTGATCATAACATGTGGTCAGTATCATCACTGGACAATGGTACATATGGGGTGTTCAGCAATTTGAGGGAAAAGGTCGTGTAGTGGTTATTGTACCTAAAACTGGTCATTTTAGGGGCCAGCTCACTTGTCTTCATCGATACTGAATACTAAGACGTTAGTAAAATTTTTAATTTCACGTTTTTACAAAATAAGGGCGCTTGTCAACCAGACTGTTCATACTCGAGTGTTTCATTCCCGTTTCGTTCATTGCTATGAGGGTGACGGTGGCAAAAAAAACGTTAGGTCTTGAGCAAGACTAGCTGGTATTGAGAAGATGAGTTAGGCAGCAACGATTGACATGAGCTTAGATCCCTAAAATTTCTGGGATCTGAACATGCTATTTCTAGATAACGCTCGCCCTGTGCTGCGAAAATCTGCTAGTGATGTTGGCCATAGCCGCATCCATGATGACATTAAATGTACACGCATGGTATCTGAGGATTGGTTCGACTGGGGCTTCGTCGTCTTTCGCAACACCAAGTCATTTATACGAAAATTCAATCAACAATGAAATATTCCTTACCCCCTGTCTTGGTTCCATGTATACCAGTAATACATAATTTCACCAAACTTGGCTGGCCTTCTTGACCTTGGTACATGCTGTAATCGATGTGCTTCCTGAGTATTACCGAAAAGACGTAACATTTTTTAACGTCTTTTCGAAATATGCAAGGCCCACTCTTGGAAAAATTCTGAAATTTTGATTGCCTGGGATGTTTTTACAAATATTTAAAACTGTCATGACCCTGGACGAGGAAGGGAGAGGTGGGGGCCGCACGATGTCGATACGTTACTACTCACTTATCCGTCCCTATGCCGTCTCCAGGTGCGTATATACATGAATTCACAGGGGGTGTGAACTGTTTTGAGACCAACTACATTTCTTGGAGACCGACTCCCATTCACATATTTTCACTATCCGAATTTCCTAGATAATTCTAATTTACAGGACGGTTGTAATAATCATAGGCGTACGGGACTATTCCAATTTGGGGGGGGGGCAGAAAATTTTTTGCCCGAATCTCAAAAAGTTGCCCCAAATTCGTTGCAGTTCAGGTGCATAAAATAGACCACTAAACCACTGAATGCGCGCGAAGCGCGCGAAAAGTTTTGCACATTTTTTGGACATTCGATCAAAAATTTGGGAACTCAGTAGAAAATTCGGGCAATCTTTTCACTTTTAATTCATCTCTGTTACAAAGGCATACTGTACTGGATTTGAGACCGACTTTTTGGCGCTCAGAGACTGACTTTTGATTTTCACCGGGGTGTCACACCCCACACCCCCGTATTTACGGCCCTGGCCGTCTCAATGAACACTAGGGGTCAATGAAAATGAGGCAGCCGCCCATTGAGATGTACACTGTAAAACCCAATATGTTGAGATAACTTTAAAATAATTGAGGTAACTTGCCCCGAGTGGCTAGTCTTGAGGTTTTCCACCATTTATAACCATAGCCCTAACTCTCAAACCGGAACATTGTTTTTCAACCTCGTGGTTTCTATGATCATTTCCGAAAATTTGCCCAAACGTCTTATAGAGGCCACCGATGAGGCCGTAGATTATCATAGGGAGCACAATCAGATCCTGCGCACACTGCATTTAGATCCAGTGTTACTCCCTCTCTCCATCTTTTACATTCTCTCTTTCTCCACTTGCCTTCCTTATTTTTTCTCTCTCTCTCTCTTTCTTTCTTTCTCTCCCTCCTCCCTTCTCTCGTTTTTCCTCTCTTTTTTTCTCAGCATCATGCCAAGGTAGCCATAAACCGAACGGCCCATGCGGCAATCGCCACATCGCCACAACAGCCAGTCCACCTTGGACATTAGTGACTATTTACATATTTTCTTAATAAAATTTTTCTCCAAAAGACGAGAGTACAGTAGTGTGTAACTACTAGCAAAGTAATGTTAATAATTTCATCTCACTTATTTTGAAGCAAGAGTGGAATGAAGTTCTTTGTGAAAATAACCCAATTATCTCCTCTGATGTCTCTGTTGTAATGTTCAAATTATATCTATGACAATGGTTCCCCATTACATCAGATCAATAAGACAAAACAAAGATCTAAACGCCACTATTGGATTACAAGTGGCGAGCTTAATCCCATTAAAAGGAGAAACAAACTTTTTCGTACTTTCTTGAAGAACCGATCTAATGAAAATAAACCAAGGTGCAAAACGTAAAAAATAACCTCAATTTCAAAATGATTTCAAATAATTGAACTTCTAATGTTCAATCGTTTTCATGGTTTTCTGACAAAATGTAATATTTTAAGCAAAGACCTAGTATGACTTTCGACCAGGGCATTCTACTGAGCTAGCAATGGCAGATGAAATTGACCTTAAAAGTATGCACGAACCTTCACAATACGAAAACGACTGCTGGTGTATTTCTCGATCTCCCAAGGCTTTCAATACCATTTATAGTCATATCCTTTTTCATAAACTACCTTTCTATGGCAAACGAGGAAATATACTCAAATGGATTTATAACTACTCACTGATAGGAGTTCACATCTCTGAAGAGCACTGAATGTGATTTCGTGAAGTTACGCAAGGTATGCTTCAAGGATCCACTTTCGAACCGTTTCTATTCATTATTTATGTAAATGACCTCTGCCATGTCTCCTCTTTAGCTCATACCGTACTGTTTGCTGATTTTACCAATATTTTCTTTTAAAATAATAATATAAGGGTATTGTGTTCCATTGTTTGTATAAGTTGTTCGATGCTAATTAGTTGTCTCTAAATGTCGATGAAACTAGCGATATTGTTTTTAGTACGTAACGTATGTAAGCAGTGCATTGAACGGTAAAGAAATTAAGAAGGAAGATCCCACAAAATTTCTGGGGGTATACATTGACTCGAGGCTTACTGTAGGAATGGCCACATCTTTTCATTTTTAAATACGATAGCTCGAAATGGTGGCGTGATTTCAAAATTAAAGTATATTCTTCCCTAGCCTATTCTTAAACGCTTTATCAAAGCTTAAGTGTTCTCCACCTCTCCTATTGTTCCAGTATCTGGTCTAAATCGATTATTCATGTTACAAAAACAAACATTCAAATTGTGGGACTGCATTTTCCCTTTAAATCATACCTTACCGCCTTCTTTTACAGTTTTTTCTACAAAAATAATGAAGTCAATAACTATAGCATCGGACATGAAAATCATATCAACCACCACCCCTGGTGCACGACGTTTGGTCACTTTAGTCTGCGAACACGTGCTATCAGTGTTTGGAATTCCCCCTCCATTTTCAACAGCTGCCGTCTAGCCCCTTACTTAAGAGAAAATCAGTTCAGCAGCGCACATTATGAAATATTAACTGCACCCTTTTGTAATTTCTTAATTACCTATGGATACTTTGTACCAGTATTACTGTCTTTAGAATATTGATAAACTTTATTCCTTTGAATCTTTTTAGTTTAGCTAATTTGTGTGCAGGGAGTGTTCTACTTTGTTAAGCTTCTTATCTCTGAGAACTTCCTTTCACAACTGCTTGTCTATGTAGATCAAATTTAACTTTACCTTGTACGTGTGTCTATCTACTGTTGTATTGAAACAAATACGTTTGTATAGAAACAAATACGTGATATGAAATGAAATCGTTAGGCTAATAAAAATGGACAAATTGTGATATATATATACATATATATATATTTACATATATATATATATATATATGTATTTGTGGTCTGCTTAGTGTGCATTGAGTGCCATTTGATGATAGATAAATTCTTCACTTTAATGGTCCAAATTTGTGAATGTCCCAGAGCCTCCGGGGCTTCGCTCCCTGGACCCACCAAGGGTTTGTCCAGGACCCCACCAGGGACCCTAAGGTGGGCCACTGGACCCCAGTGCGTGCAGGGGTAATCTGCGTCACCACAAAGTCTTTCTTGTTGGCGTGCCCCTCCGACGGAATGTTGATCCCCCAGTTTCCCCCACTTCGAGAAGCCTTTCGACGCCACTGGTACAAGCGCCTCTAAGGCTTCAGTGAAACGGATATAGGCTAGCAGTATAGCTAAAATAAGTTTTCATGTGCGTTATTAAATAGTTAGGCTAGTACCTCTTTGCATTGATGCCACTGCCTACACTTTCACTTTTATCACATGGTCATTAAAATATGGGTCTAGGCACAAATAAAGGTTTGAAATGTTAGAAAGAGGGTACTTATTCTAAGCGATCTGGTGAAATTTGCCCTGAAATCCAATGTGTGATTTTCAAGATATTAGCAGTTAAAGTTGTCACATTTTCAACATAAAGTGAACTTGAATGAAGCATGTATGACGTCATAACTTCACGTTAATGAGCACTCTTTTGTTTCTCTTTAAACTTTCAAACTAATTTTCTCCTCAAAAGTTCCATGTTATCAGAATATGAATGCATGAGAGGCATGGAATTTTTACAAACTTCAAATTCCCCATGAAGAGCTCCTATCCCTTTTAACTTCAAGGTCAAGATAACCGACTGAAAAAACAAAGGAAACAAAGTATTTCTCATCAATGTGAGGAAGTGATATAACCCGTGCTTGCCTCAAGCTCACTTTAGGTTACAACTGTAGTAACTTCATTTGCTGATATCTCGAGTAGTACATGTCCGATTTGAATGAAAGTTTCACCGTATTGTTTACATTTAGTTCCTCTTTCAAATTTGAAAATTAATTTGTTGCTTAAATCCTTGCCATGTTAGCCTATACCGTGCTTTCGGTCCTACGGTGTCTGCTGCGACACTGGGTCGTGTATCTGCAACCAACTCCAAGACAAAATCTTGGCCACCCGCCTGACTTCCTATTTTACATGCTATCTCCCGGCCTGTGTTTTTGTCTTCGCGATTTCGGTTCTGAGCCCAGGGACCCTCCTCAAGGCGTCTAGTGGGTTCCATGGACAACACTAGGGCGGAAGATGGGGAAAGGCCTCTAGCTGTGATTTTGGGGCATATTCTTTTTTACTTCAGTCATGGGGATTGAACCTCAAACGTTCTATTTGGCTAGAAACCTGAAAGAAACATTAAACTCCATTCGAATCACATACAACATAATATTTGGGAGAACAAAATGTAACATACAAAATCATATACTTACATCCAACCTGTAAATACATTCTGTGTTAGTTTGTTGCCTTTATATAAATCACCTAAATACCTGCCTCCCTGTTTCTTCAAATTCCTAATTCTCGTTTACTAGGTAGTTATTTCAGGGAGCTGCTCGAAGCCATGAAATCTCTCTTTTACTGAAGTCACTTTCAGTTCAGTTTCATTTGACTCTTGGTTAGTAAAGATATGCGAAACTCAACCCAGATTTTTATCTTTTGCGATTTTTGCACTTATCGTTGGGCATACATACCTATGGTTAAATATGCGACACTCAAGATCTAGGTTGGATTGGAATTCTATTGAAATATCAAGAAATACGACTGTCACACAAACTATACAACCGTGTTCAAGAGTTGGTGAGTGTGAGTTGAATAAAACTTTATGCAACCCTTTATAGAAACCAAGAGGTTTCAAGTACTTAAAAGAGACTCGTGTTGACGTCGTGAACTTTGCCCATCCCATAACATTTTGTAGGGCATACATTCTTGAAGAAAATTTGATAGCATTGGCTATTATGAGGAATTCTAAACTGAGACCAGGCGCGTAGCCAGGAATCTGCCTAGGAGGGGCGAAGCCTGTAGGAAAACTATCTAAACGTAGCGCCACCATAGTTTGGCACGAAGCGTACAAGAAAATTTTGGCCGAAAATGCCTCCCAGATAGCTGGAAATGGCACTTCCCAGGCCTTGTGAGTTTCATCTAAACATTTTCTATTTTTAAATTACTAGCAATACCATAAAAAAATCATTAAAAAATACAAAAAATATGCTCAAGGAGGGGGCGCTGCTCCCTTCTCCCCCTCCTTGGCTACACGACTGACTGAGACTCTGTTTTCGGTAACCAAGTAGAAGAAAGGAAAATTTAAGTGTTTAAGGTAAGAGGCAGTCCGCCAAGAGTTTGCTTTGAAAAACCAGCAAACTCCTCTTATTGCATTAAAAGCACTTCTGAAGACATTTGAACATAACTATTACACATAATAGGTAAAGCAAGGAGAAATTCTCCTTGGATTTCACAATTCACTAACAAAAATATTGTCACATGATCAAAATAGGCCATTCATAAACTAGAATGACGGGGCATACTACCTCTGATTGAGGTGACTGCATTTTCCCTTTAATGCAATGAGACTACATGCAGACTTAAATTACAAAATGGTACTCCAAACACATAACCTCTCGAGAGCAACACTACAGGCGTTATGATTTCTAGTATGACCTCTCGATAATGTTGTTGCGAAATGCGAAGACAAGTTATACATTGGAAATAGTATCCCTGATGTAAACTCTCCTGATTAATAGATCGACAGAAAATTTGGATTCAGTCTATATTCCTTAAAAACCAATTCTGTTTGGGTAGAAAAGTCACTTCCACACCCAATTTCAGTATTGGCTAAGGGAGTTCGGTGTTGTTATCATCTGTGCTTTCGGTAAGGGAGAGGGAGGGTGGTCGCTTTGTATTTTGCAAGGCCGACTTTTTAGCAATGAATGGTGACGCTCTGTTAAAAAAGAGTCTCAAGAGCGTAGTATACTTGAATCTTCTATTACCTTTTGAAACCCCGGTTACCCTCTCCTCTCCCTATCCCTCTTTCTCCCTCTCCTCCCCTGTTAAGCACATCAGCTCTTATCATCCTCTCACCCTATCACCCTTTCTCTAGCGTCTCCTCGTGGGCCACATTTGGGACATCGATCCCCACCTTACGACTGCCGTCTTGCAGAGGCCGGGTGACATCAATCACATGCGGGATATATTCCCTCGTCCGGCATTAATGCACATGGGGGTTGGTACATCTAACAAATCCACCCTACCGAAAAACCATACATGAAATGGTTTGCCAAATCATAAACTATTCTAGTGATGTCATAGCCTCTTAACCAGGCTAGAGAGGGTGAATGAGAGAAACTCGTACTAAATAATCAGTCGGTCTTATGGGGGAGAAATAACAGTCTTGGTGTGAAGGAATATAGTAAAAGGACCAAATAATCTTTAAGTATTAAAGAATTAAAAAGTACCAACAAGAGTGGGTAGTGGTGGCGCCTGGTGGGGGCAGGAGTAGCCCCCGTTGTGGAGGACTGCGCCCACGCCCTCGTCGGTTAACTTCCAATTTCGTCGGGGAGCATTAATGGTACAACGAAATATTAATTCCCTGTCAACGGTAAGTCTCCCCGACGATTCACTTGATTTTGCTCTACTTTAGGACAAGTAATTCAATAAAAGCCAATTTTCCTCACCTAGAACCCAAATTCTTCAAATTTCCTTTAATAAGAGTCCAAAATTTTCATCAAGCCACAAATTTTCGGCGTGGAGCACGCTAAAATGTTGTTTTGCGTCATCCTTTTGGCAACCCGTTACCCTTGTTGGGGCTTTGGGTTGTTGCCCCCAGCTTCCAGGGCGGAGGCCGTTCTATTCAGCCAGTCTAGAACGACACTTCGCACGTCAGGTCGTTCGGTTGGTCATGTTGAGTTGTCCCATGGGGACTTAGCTCCTTTTGGGAGCAGAACTCCTTCGGGAGTAAACGTTTGGTTTTCGCCCATTGGCTCTTCGCCAGAGAGTCGAGGGGACTTTTGAAAAAAGCTAGCAACTCCCTGGTATTTTGGGGGGATGCCATATCCCCTTTAAATACTAAATTGTAAACAAGAGAAACACTCTCACCTATCAAAATATCAACTAGTTACTTTAATTTGAGTATACGGTTACAGATGAGGAGGGAGGGGGGGGGGTAGGAGGGAACAGACATTGTAGGAGCGGAACACATAGGTGTACAGTCTTATCCTTCCTCGTGCCCCGATAATAAGAAGGTGATACGCAAAGGGTCTTAGTCCCTCCTGATCTTTTTTATGGAGCCTTTCAGCGTCCAAATTGCACAATCGATTAAGAATACTGTGTCAGAACTTACAAAGACTATTTGTTGGACGAAGCTTGGTCACAATAAAAAGTCATTCAGTTACGACATCCGTTTGATTGAGGGATCTGTACAATTCTACAGCCTCAATAAGGGAGGTTGACTGACTTTATAGGAGATCGGTGTAATTGTGGTATTAAAAGTCACTTCTCTTCAGAGACACGGGAATGGTAATTCGATGGCCTACAATTTTAACCAATACAATTTTAAATTGTCAAGGTCTAAAGTTGGGCTAAGAGACGTTTCCCAAGTTCAAAACTCAAGTTTCACTTTTTCTTAATGTAAAACAATGCACATGTTGGGAGGGGTAACCGTAATATTGACATGTAGGTCAATCAGAAGAGTTGGTTTGATTTTGATTTTCTTTTTAGAATATTTTGAAACTGCAAGTAGAACTTTTCTCTTCTAGCGCCCTGAATGACTGCATTTCAAATTCCTTTTTAGGGTCCACTTCATATCAAGCCATTTGACCATCTTAAATATTCCCCTGTTTTTCTCTGGCTTAGCGCACCGTTAAAATAGTGAAATGAGTAATTGACATTTCAAGAAACATTTGACAAAGCTTTAATTCATACTTCATCAATTAAAGATGAATGGACGCACGGTAAGTGAAGCATGCTTTCATTTTATAGTCAGGGCTGTAACGCCCGAGTTTATGCTTGAATCCGTTTACTGGAGTCAGAAGTGGCCTGGGATGGGAGGTTCCAGAATCTAAAAATAGCCCAAAATCGGCTGCAACTAGAATCGGAGTCCACTCTATCCGAATTTATAAAAACGAAAATTACTCTAAATTAATTAAATGTCCATTGTAATTTTTTGTGCAAAATGGAAAACATGAGTGACTATGCACAGTCAACTGAGTGCGTCAGACCAGACTGTACAATTGAATCCTACAATGACCTTATTAATAATGAAACAGGTACATGTTAAATAGTATAAATCTCGTATACATGGTCAAATAGACAAGTCTCGGAATAAGATCCGCTAGAATCAGACCTGGCTGGGACTCGAGGGGCCGGGTGCAGGACTCGGAAGTGACCTGGAATTGAGCAACTGAAATCGTAATTGTCCTGAAGTCCCGAATTCACAAATCGTAATTGCCCTGAAGTCCTGCTACGGCCCAGTGGATAAATGCAGTGACATTTTTGGCCAGCCTAAGCATAATAAAATCATCATGTCTAACAAGGATCAGAGTATACAAAAACTTCATCTTATCAGCAAAAATTTCGTTTGGGATACATTTACTCAAAGCAGACCTTCATGTTATCACAAAAAGTTATTAGGGACACATTTACGTTTTCCATTACTTTAAGGCCTGGGTTCTTAAATGACGGCCCGTGGGCCACATCCGGCCCTCGAGGCGACTCAATCCGGTCCGCGAAGAAAGTGATATCTAAAACAAAAAAACTGCGGTTGGAAAAAGCAAATGGGCAAGCAAGTCATTAATCTTTTCTAGATATATTTCATTGTCGACAGGAGAATCATTTTTGTCTGATGTAAGACATAAGTGCAATGTTTTGAAAGCACTATTTTTGGAGCGCTTTGCACATAGGCCTACTCGTCATTATAATTATCTCACATGTACGTCATCAAGAACAGTTTGGGTGCAATTATTGTTGCAAAGCTATAGGAATAAGGCCGAGGGGTATGTAGTTATCTTACCCAACCCATCTTGGTAAAACTGACAATTGAAAATTACTATTTGAAACACGCAGCTTTCGATTGCCTCACTGTAAATGTAGGCTTATTCATTAATTCCTGTAACAGAGAAAACAAATTTTCGGGTCAGTAAAATGAACGTTTTGACCACCGAAATCATAAAAAAACGCCCATGAACATATTCCTGGCAGGCTATATGCCAACCGATGGTGATGCTCCATTCAAGCAGTGTCATGATAAAGTCAGGCGTCCCCACCCCTTTTCAAGGTGGATGATCACTATTGAACCTGACATGGGTTTATTACCTGCTATGTATGACCCAGGACTTTTGCTTTTGCAGAAAATAATTATCAAATGGTACCGTTATACTTGTGTTAATCTCTGTATAGTGCCTTCTGAATGGAATTTGGATTTGAAAATAACTATGTTTCAACTTACTACAATAGGCGGATCCAAGATTTTACAAAGAAAAATGGGGGAGAGCAGCTATTTCGGTGCAGTGGCCGCCACTAGAGCGTATCATGTATAGGAAATGGGGAACATTTGCCCCAGTCATGGCTTTTTCCAACTTGCCCCCAGTCCACTCCAATACAAGGCCAGTGGCGCTGATATTGAGTGATGAGTCTATTGTTATCATTTTTTATTCCATATTGTTCCGAAACTACCAAAACTGGTTATTCCTGTGCCCCCCGCTCTTGTTCCTTTCCCGTTGTATGTGGATCGTCTGAATTTTCATTGCTTATGTTAGTATCACCATTTTGTAATTAACCACACAGATTCCAGGGGCCAAATGGCGGTCTTTAACAGCTTTAAAGGGAGTGCCATTCCAAAATATCACTTCATAACAAGAATTGTTAAGCGTGTAATTTAGTTGAAAGATTTGCGAAAGATGGTACCATTTTGCATCTAAGACACCTTAAATAAACGAAATGTTCTCAAGGTGAGGAGTTGTCACCCCTCCACTTGTACACAGTACCCTTCTCTTGTAGGCTACCCAATACGAAGTATCCACTATTTTATAAGCATTTTTCATATACGTATGGTCAGTTCGCAAATTTGCCAAAGATAGTACCATTTTAAATTTAACCCACCTTATATGAGCAAAAGTTTCTCAAAGGGGGAGGGGAATCCATTCTGTTAGACCCCTGCCCAGGAAGGTACCTGCACAAGGTGACAAAGGATCCACTCCAGGTACAAACTATCGCGAGTGCGCATTATGCATGCACAATTCACATTGAGTTCATAAGTTTGTGTGAGGTGGGATTACATCATCTCCTGTCGTGCCTCCCGCCTCCTCCCTTTTATTCAATAACTTCTGTCAGCGCAATTAACAAACGTATACAGCTGACAAGATCAATGTACAACCACTGAACGTCCCCCTCAAAGTACTTGCTTGCCCTCCTCTTGTCCACGCCTTCCACATTTGGAATCCTGGTGCCGCCACTGTTTCGGTGAGAGAATAGTTCGAAGTTACGAGCTTCTAATGTAACAAGCCTCTATTGGACGGGAGGTTCAAGGGAAATTAAAATGAGCTACTATTATATGGTACTCCCTTTTACCTGACAATCAAAATTAATATAGCAAACTTTGTAGTGCATCTTTGAAATCGTCTCCAAAAAGAAAATGATGTCGAAAAAGGTGGTGGGGTTGAAGCTAAGAAATATCACCTCTGAGTCTGCACCTGTACTATACAATACTTTGTCAATACAGGAGAGCTCCTGCGGTTTCGTCCCCGTTGTGTTCTGTAGGAGTGTTGTCCTGGACCCCTCTAAAAGACTTCGCGTTCCCTTGGCGTCCTCAGTTAAGTCATTTGAAAATGAGACTTCCTCCTTTCGGACAAATTTTAGTGTCTGTATGTGGCCCGCGAGGTATTTTAATACAAAATGTGGCCCGCCAACGATAATAATTAAGAACCCCTGCTTTAAAGCATTTATGAACTTCCTTTAAGCTGAATGTGGTATACCTCATATGTTGTCACCCCAAGTCCAGTACTACAAAAAGCCATGAACATGTGTGGGTCTGTCGGAAATGTCCCCCTTTCTCCGGCTCAAACTTTCCAAACAAAACCCGTACATGACGATCAGTACCAAAAACGGGAGGGTCAAGGCACTAAGGGGGGGGGGGTGTCAAAGCACTAAGTTCGTTCCTCGCGCAAAATACAGCTATAAACCATCAGTAGTCGTGTAAGTGTTTTTCAATTTGTTAGTCATTCGTTAAAGCAATCTAGTGCTACATCAAGCTGTCTACTGCCTGTTTCTGTTATCCATTGCGTGACCAAAGATCGTGTAGATTTCCTTCTGTAGTGAAAGTGCTTGTTGATAATTTCCGCAAGGATCGATGGAGTCATTCTGAGAAGAGAATAAATCTAACATCATTCTAAACAGCGACACATATCGACAAAACATATGGATAACCTGAACCATGGAGCTAATATCCTTAGCTCCATGCCTGAGCTAACGTCACGACTCTTATATGGACCTACTTTTTTGCCAAATTCCTATAACTATACCATACTATAACAAATGGAAAATCGTCCGGAAACTAATTTATCAAATGTGTCCAAAAGTAGTCAGATGAAGAGAAATAATATTAATAAGGTCATAGTGAAAATGATATCCATTCATCCATGGTGGGTTTACCTTCGGAGGGCCTTTTCACTATCATATGAGGGGGCCCTTTCAGTATCAATCTTGGTGACATTATTTATGGGTAGGATTAATACGCGACACTGTCTAAGCGGAACGCCACCGCCAATGGCGTATAGCTTACCTTACCTTACCTATCCTCTTCGTGATGACTGGCATATAAGGCCTCCACGCTCTTTCCTCAGATCATCTTATCCCTAGCCTGTACCCTAGATTCAGCCCAATGGCGTATAGCTTACGAAGAAATTTTTGGCAAACGTGCCGATGCCGGCAGATTGCCGGAAATGCCACTTCCCATACCTTTCAATTTGCATCAGATTTTTCCACCTTTCATGAATCAGAAAGGTTTTCATCCCCCAGACACATTTTATTCCGTTTAATAAATGTGTAGGAGAGAAATAGAACTTGACATAAAATCTCTGCTGTTTCATTTGTGCTATGGTGTTAAAAAGACAGCATGAAGGAAATATATACACATGTCATTGGTATGGAAATCTATCAAAGATGGTTTTTGAAAGTTCGAATTTGTGTTATAGTTGCAACGAGAAGGCAAATCTGTACAATAATGATACATCGAGCACCACATACGAAAATGCGCTAGGGCTTTCTGATGGTAGCCGAAGTATATGATGTATACCAAGAAAATCGATACAGAGAGTTTAGCTTTCGGCGCTCTCGGACCATTACCTTCAGTCATGTTAATGCAAAAAGTTTAAAACGAAATCTGCATCTATTAAAACTAAACAGAGAACATTCAAGACAGGAGGTAGGAGGTTTAATCTGAGGGAGAAATGATATGTAAGGGAGTTTTTAGCAAGTATATACCTAATGCCACTACTGCCACTACAACAGCTAGTAGTGCTTCTCAACATTTTTGTTTTACTTCTTTCTTTCTTTCTTTCTTTCTTTCTTTCTTTCTTTCTTTCTTTCTTTCTTTCTTTCTTTCTTTCTTTCTTTCT
>WURT03066787.1:0-13616 GCA_009936505.3 Holothuria glaberrima
ACTCTTCTGTTTCTCTTTCGATCATGTATACTTTCTGATCACTTGTATGAGTGAAAAAGTAGGCAAATTCATCCATTACAAGGCTGTGGAGCTGTGTCAAGAATGTATTCTGTGACTGAAGAATCACTACATGGTCTAAACCATCCACTCTCACTCTGTTAATGGTTCCAACATCAGTATCAACCCAGTATATGAATATTCCTGTTATAAAAGACTAAGGGTAGTTAAAACACTTTCTATACTGTCTCATCAACAGTTACAAGGTTTGAAGAGGTTAACTATCGTGAAGAATGTGCTTGTGGCTGTAAAACTTAAAAAAAAAAATGATTTGAAATTAAATGAAGGCATAGGCGTAGGAAACTGTTCTGAACTGAGGGTAGCGTGGTTTTGTACCGTCTTCCTGGTGGAGGGGTCTCAGGGGGGAGGTGTCCCTTCCCCTCTGGAAATGTTTTGAATATTTGTGGTTCCTTAAATGCAATATGATGCAACATATTTATCTATTTTAAAGGACATTATTGCAACTTTTTGACCTTTTCACAGACGGCACAAATAAGGAGTTTTCGTCCTTGATGCATACTTACGTCCCACCGCACTTTTGACATGGGGGCGGGAGTAAATCTCAGCTTCCTACGCCCTTGAATGAAAGTATTAAAAAGTAAAGTTCAGAGGATACCGTTTGTATCAATAGCTAAAGTCGAAGGTTCTACAACATTGTTGATGACAAAGGTGGGGTCTCGTTCAGAACCGTCTGCCTTTGCTTTCTCGATCCTGCCTTCGCAAGCCCAGAAAATATCTCTGGTAAAAAAGAGAGAATCAACAAAATCTTAAGTTTGCATGATTACTTGATGCTTGGTTAAGTTTGCCTGATTATAACAAAAAAAAATCCCTATATCGTGTCAGTCTTTATGTTTTAAGGTCGCCCGAAAGATATAGGGACACAGCTTATGAGCTTCCTTACATTTGAATATTGTTTAGTCATGTAATGTATTGCATAATCATTGCTACCTTCTAAAAGAAAGCTGTTCAAAAGCTACAATTTCCAAAGCATTTTTCTGTTGTACCATCAAGGTTCTGTTTTTACATATTGTCTAAACTTAAAATGTACCAGCGACTGGCTCGTTGGAACACACGACTCTCTACTTCAGGTTTATGGGAGAATTTTTTAGACCCTATCCTATTTTCCGATTGGACAATTTGGCTTTCTTATTTATGTATTGTATAACTTAACAACTCTTAATAAATTAAGGTGCACAATCTGTGATATTCTATATTCACAGCCCAGGTTGGGTTTCCATTGATAGTGTGCAAAGTGTCTAGTGTAACGCAGTTCCAGATACTTCGAGCCGAGACCTACATGTGAAGAAACTATGACACATTTAAGAAGCTTCAGTCTGAGCTCTGTTCTAAGATTTCCATGTCCGGCTAAAATTGTTAAAATGACTTCCAACTAACTGTATACGTTCTATATCGTTATATCGGCAGTTAAATTTATTAATAGAATATGGAATATCAACTTCATATTTATTTATTGCAGTATAGATGTTTGGATTCCAGAAGTATACCCTTCCTCAGTCAATTCGCTAGCCAGCTACTATACCACCGCTTAAACACGAAATATTTAACATAATTTTGGTGAACTGCCTTTTCCAGCCTTCCTTTATATGGTTCTTCGATGTGTCTATATGACGTAATTTGGTCTTAGGCAACTTGCTACTGGTTGTTCGTCCCAGGTCCCAGGTGAAAACTGACTATAATACATGAATCACAGCTCCATAAATGTAACAAATTGCTATAAATTTTTCAGTTAGTTTTGAAATCCACTTTCGCAAAACGAAGTGAATTATACAAATATCCAACAATCTCGAACGTGTTTGATACAAAGCTGGCAACAACTATGTACAGGGCATTGCAGGGCTCATCTAATGATTCACGTGTCTACAGGGGTTTAACCACTACCAGCTGACCAGTATTTTACAATATGGCAAATGTTAGCCTGTGTCAGTGACTTGAGTAACGGTAGAAATAATTACTTAGGAAAAATTAACATGTTATTCAAGGAGGGCTATGGTCAACCTCAAACACTGATGGATCTTTAATGTTCAAATTTGGTCACATTGACGTGACTTTATGTTTTATTCTTATTAATAAGGTTAATGAAGCTTATCACGTTTCATGTGTTTGTCAGGTAACGATCTTTAGCTAGTGTACCACTCTCTACATGTCAAAGAGTGAAATTTACTCCAAAACGAGGTTACTAAAGTGACGGCTTTTTTTAATGATCGAGTGGAAATCGACTTCAATAACAGTTCGTTCTAGTGGTAACTCTAAATAGGTGCAAATTCCACTCGATTAAGAGTAAAATGTCATTCTAGAACAGAGAGTGCCCACAGTAGTCACATTTGTTGTCTGGTATCTCTCTTTTATTTCGAGTGTAACAAAATAGCTGCATATTTACAACAATGAAAATCTCAGGCCATATTGTTGACAAAATCAGTGATCTTTATCTACTTTTTTCCTAACAGTTTGCACCAAAGACAAGTTTTCAAAGATAAAATGTTACATAAAATAAATAATATATCCGAATTCCTTCTCGAATGTACACTTTGGTGAAATTTTAAACCAGAACTTCCAATGGCTAAGTGATTCTTGCTGATAGGGAATGATTTGTTGCACTGAATGGTTTCATCCCTCAGATTTAAACTTCTTGAATTTTTCAATTTTTACAATGTTTTCATATTTTGACCTCTGCTGACCTCATATGACCTTTGAAACCTATCAAAAAGTGAATAACAAAAAATGAAAAAAAAAAAGAAAAAACATGTCCTCGGAGTGAATCGTACCCAGGACGTCTGCGTGAGAAACAGGGCACTAATCCACTACGCCAACAAAGCACTCGTTCAGCATATAGTATTTCTAATCATCCCATAGTCACAGCTTCCTTTACACGTGTGCATGATTGGGTAATTCAAATAAGAACTAATATTGTAATAGATGTGTCTGCGAAAAAATAAATGTTTTTCTTTAATTTTATCTTTGGAATGGTACAAAATTCAACCTTAACTTTTCGTTTGTGACCAAACGCAGGACACAATTTGCAGGTACCTCCCACTGTCTATTTAGTTTACGAGGTATTCGTAGTTTCACCTCTGATGACCTCAGATGACCTTCGACCTTCAACAAACCCAAAGGGTTTTTTCTTTAAGTAAAACATCTATATACCAAATATGAAAAGGTTCCATCATCCCTGTCTTCAAATATCGTGTGTTTTCCAGGTCTCCGTTTTGGAGCTCTGATGACCTCAAAGACCTTTAATCTCCGATGAAAACAATTAGGTTCTTCCTTTGAATATATTAAAGTTACTTATCAAGTATGAAGATTGGCCATCATTGCTATCTTGAGATATCGTGTTTACAAACAGATTTTAAGCATTTCGTTTTTACACCTCCTGTGATCTCAGATAACCTTTAACCTTTACCAAAACAACAGGATTTATCTTTTGACTATAACGCATCCACATGCCTAGTATGGAAAACATCCATGCTTCCAACATAGAGATATCGTGTTTACAGGGTTTTCTGTTTTTGACCTCTAGTGACCACATATCAACTTTGACTTTCGATCACCAAAGCAATAGGGATCTTCCTCTTAGTTTGATAATTCTTTATACCATGTATGAAAATTGTCCATCATTGCTATCTTGAGATACACCCACGCACGCACATGATTGCACGCGTGATTGCATAGATTCCGTTTGCCTTCGGCTAGGAATCAAAAAGGAATTCATCCACACGTACTGGTTATCTCGACTAAGCACGATGCCTTTTGGTGTCCGACAGTCGGGGGATGATGTCATCAGTGTCTTACGGAAGGTTCCATCTAATCGAGAAACACTTACTTCATGTTTCCCTGCGTCAGTCCAGTACAAAAGACCGGTCAAGTAAGCTACGGCGATGCCGAGAGGAGCTGTTCAGAGAAATCAGTATCATCGACGATGAATACAACAATATCATTGGCACGAGAAGGGAAAACCCACTACAAATGTAATATCAGTTTAAATGTTCTCTTCTAATGGCTTGTAGATGGAACTACATAAGGTTTCCAGGGGTCGTCCACCATTTCATTACTTGAAGGTACACTAAGGTGAGCACTAAAGCCGAACGCACACGGACGACTGAAACGCGAAACACGAAACAGAGAAACTTATTTTCGCGCTCACATCCGTGTCCGTTGGACGAAAACCAAAATTAGCATTTTCGCCCGAAACACATGTTTAGCTAAACACTTGTTTCGCGAATCAAGCAGTGCTTGTCCGCGAAACGTTGTTTCGCGGAAACATGAAACGTGTTTTCTGTCGTAGGTGTGCTCTCGGTTAAAACTACTTAAACAGGGTGCACGTAATCGAAATGTGACTATTCAGTTCTGTTCAGTTCTAATTTGTGGCAATTGATTTGGACGTGTATGAGGGTGTATTAGGATTTTGGTTGGGAAAGATGGTTGCTGGTATACAGAATTGCTTAAGCAATAATACTACTAATGCTTTAAAAAGGTTTTGACAATGATGCAACTATCTACGATATGTATCCTTAAAGTGCCTCCAAAACCTTACTCAAAATCTATACCTGGCTCCGTATCTGGATATATCTGTCTAATATAAAGTTTCATATGGCCATATTTAGCCAGATATAAAACCAGTTATAAGTATCTTGATATGTTGAATCAAGTTTGAAATGGTCATATCAAGCCAGATATAACTTGATAATTGACCATGTCAGATATACATATCAATTTTCATATGGCCATATGAAACCAGATATAACGTCATGAAAAAATGCCAGAAATACATTTCAAGTTTTATATGGCCGAATCATGCCAGATATAACTTGATAGACGGCCATTCCAAATACACATAACAATTTTGAAATGGTCATATCAAGCCAGATACAACTTGATAAATGACCATGTCAGATATACATATCAATTTTCATATGGCCATATAAAGCGAGATATAACTTCATGAAAAAGTGCCAGAAATACATTTCAAGTTTTATATGGCCGTATCACGCCATCATATCATACAGTGTTCTCCACTAGCCGTTTTGTCCGGGCGCACCGCCCGGACAAAATCTGAAGAGCGTGCATCAGCACCCGGACAAAAAGTTGCCGTCCGGACAAAAATCTTGGCCGCACGGACAAAAAATATGGCATTCACCTTTTTTGTTAACGTTTGAATTGTTCAGTTCAAATTTCGCTACATGTAGTACCATTTTGCATCTAACTCACCGTAAGTGAGCAAATTTTTTTTCGATTTTCGACCCCCGGGACCCCCTACCCTGAGACCCCTCCCCCATGGCTAGGACGGCAATCGATGTCATCTGCCAGATCAGAGAAAAGCGCTCGGACAAAATTTGAACCCGTGGAGAACACTGAGATATAACTTGATAGACGACCATTCCAGATATACATATCAATTTTCAAATGACCATATCAAACCAGATATGTACTTGGTAAACCACCATGCCGGATACACATATCAAGTTTTATATTGCCATATCAAGTCAGATATCACTTGAAAAAATTGCATCCTATATACATATCAAGTTTTATATGGCCATATCATGCCAGAAATATATTTGGTAAACCGTCATGCCAGATATAAATATGAAGTTTTATAAAGCCAGATATTGATATTACTTGATAAATTGTGTCCTTTATGCATATCAAGTTTTATATGGCCATATCAAGCCAGACATTTACTTGGTAAAGCACCATGTCAGATACATATATCAAGCTTTATATTGCCATATAAGGCCAGATATCGCTTGAGATAAGACCATATCAGATATACATGTGGAGTTTTATATGGCCATATTAAGCCAGACACCACTTGATATGCATATAAAGTTTTATATGACCATATGGCAAGCCATATATGATTTAATAACAAACATGCCAGGCATACATATCAACCTTTACATGGCCATATTAAACCAGAAATTTACCTGGTTAATCACCATGCCAGATATATACATATCAAGTTATATATTGCCATATCAAGCCAGATATCACTTGAAAAACACGTATCCTATATGCATATCAAGTTTTATATGACCATATCAAAACAGGAATTTACCTGGTAAACCACAATTCCAGATATACATATCAAGTTTTATATTGCCATATCCCGCCCGATATCATCATATCTTGTCCTACGTTAAGACCACTTTGGACGCAAGAGAACGTATCTGCATACCGAAGTCATCAAATACATACACTTTTTTCTAATATACCAGTCTCATTAACTAGCATATGCAATCATTTGTGAATGTGGGCGGAGTCAGAAATTGTAGCCCTGATTTTTTTTTACATTATTTAGGTAGCAAAATCTGAGATATTTATCAAAACTTCAACAAAATTTACATTGAAATATGCACCACAGTGTGATTTAAAACAAACGATGCTTTGAATGCATGTAAAAGCACACATTTCAAAGCACTCACAGACACTTCCTTAGCGGCACTTAGGCAGACAGCGAGAGATAAGCTCTCGCACGTCTTTCCTAGCTCACGCGCGGCTCGTAACTGGCGTAGCTGCCCGAAAATTCCGTCACTGCAATGAGAAGTCTCTCGCGGCTGCACGTGCCTGGGTATGCAAGCAGCCCGCCCTGCAGACACGTACGTCTAGCGGGTTAGTTGGAGGTCAGCCAAGCTGAGGGGGAACTCCCGTGAATTCCTTACCGGGTCTTCCGTACAAGTCCTGCTAAGGAAGTAAGGGTGCGTATGTGTGCATTTGTACTTTTCACTATTAAGTAAGTTGACAAATTTCTGTACTTAAGTTAATTTCAACGCAATATGAACGTAAACTTTGTTGAAGATGTTCAGAGAGCTCTTTGGAAGGCTCCTGATGCTTTATACAAAGTGTGGATTTTATGTTGAGCTGTAACCAGCATTGGTGCAGGTATGGGCCATGTGTTCTTCACGTCTCTGGTCCATGCGCCCATTATGTGCGCACCAGATGAAGTTCATATGTGGTTCATATAAAACTTCATACGTCACATATATGGATTTTCACTTACATCAAGTTATATCTGCCCAAGTCTTGTTACAGCCAGATATAAATCCCATATATGATGCAGATATGGGACATTTTATAAATTTCTTATATGGCACATATATGGATTTGCCATATATTGGATATACAGACTTGCCATACACGTACCATATCTGTTCTATATAAAAATTTAGCCATATACAATTTTACATGGGCCGTATATGGCCTTTATGTTGTATCAAGTTACATCTGCCCAATTTTTGTTAAAGCCAGATACAAATACCATATCTGGACCAGATATGGGCCATATTTAAATTGCTTATATGGCACATATATGGATTTTTCGTGAATGGGACATAAAAGGATTTGCCACATATGTACCATATCTGTCCCATATAAAAATTGAGCCAGATACAATTTTATATGGGCCATATATGGCCTTTATGTTATTTCAAGTTATATCTGCCCAATTTTTGTTAAAGCCAGATACAAATCCCATATCTGGACAAGATATGGGCCAGATATAAATTTCCATATACGGCCCATATATGGAGAGTTGAGAATGTTTTACTTTATCTTGCCTTAAAAGCTTAACCAAGTTCTGTTTAAAAACCCTCCCTTCTTCACGTTTTATTTTTCTTTCATTCACCCTGCCTTTTTACAGTCATCGGTTTGAGTTATCCTCACTAGTAGTCAATGACATTTCCCCGTGGACTTGCAGATACGGAACAGCTTATGGTTCGAGAGGTAATGGTTAGAGTTGCATCGCGCTTGAAAAAGCTTGTTCAAGCTGCCATGTAGTAATGAGACAAAGAGGGCAGGTAAAATGGCATATTTGAAGAAGTTTAGGCTGGGTAATGGTTTACCTGATATTAGAGGTTTTGCCACTGACGTCATGACATAGCATCGATTATTTACACTGCCATGTTGGAGTGAATGGGTTTTCGCGTAAAAAATAGAAGCTCGTAAAAGGTGATGTGGAATGTGTGCAATACACCAAAGTTTTTTTTTTTTGTAAATATCTACCTAGAAGTCTAGATTGAAAATGATCCTAGATTGTATGGGCGAATCTGGACTGCACATGATGAAGTTTAAAAAACCCAAGGTTAACATTTCATAGATTTCCAGCCCATGCCACTAAGGTGAGCTAGAGAAAAGGGATTGCTGCCGTTAAACATGTGAGCAGTACTGGCGCGATTGCCCTGTGCTTACCAAGCCGTAGCGTTCGGTAGAAAATGCTGTTGCCTTAATTTGTTCATGCTATCACTGCTTTAAAACTATTCTTTCAAGAACCCCAACGGCCAAATGACATTAATTCCATTGGACAAGGCAAAAATAAATCCTCTTGGGTAAGTACTAAAAAAGTAAAAATAAAAAAAAGAAAGAAAAAAATCAGGCCTGAAGGCCGGTAGAGGCCTTACCCGTACTTAACCCTGACGTTACATAATTACAGCTTAAGCCAGGTCAGAGTCGGTTCGTAAGCCTAACTCCGGTAAACAAGAAGTAGAACTATGAAAAAGTCCTGTGAGCATTAGTTTTTCGAAATCTGGTTTTATGTAGTTCTCATCAAAATTTTGCCTTTAAAACTGACGAAGTTTCCCTCACACTTTTTACGTTGCAAGCTGACCAAGAAGCAGAACAGTATTTGCCGCTGCAGTATAGTGTTAGGTGACTTATTTTCACTCCACAATGGCGGTCAAGTACGTTTCTATGTCAACGAATGACGTCACTGCAAAACCTCTATTACTCGATTGCAAAAGTTATTAATTTGAGACTTACACGTAATATATATAGTACAGGGGGAACTTTTTTGTAATATTTTGGAAATCGGAAAGGGGGGTATTTGAAAAGGGATGCAAAGGTGATGCTTATTCTGCCCTACTGTATATATAACTGCTGCTACGTGATTGTCAGGGAATAACCTATAAGAATTGGATTGGTGGTAGTCTAACCTACATTACGTAACTATACCCAATTAATACATAGTGCATAATCTAAGTGGGGTTTAAATTAGACTTTCTGCTTCACACTTGCAGACGATATAATTATGCAATAGTGCCCTATATGGTTAAATTAACCTAGTGACATTAATTTCCATGGATCACTGGACTCCTTCCTTTCTTACTGCCAAAAATCTAAAGTAGTGTATTCATTACCGTAGGAAGCGCGAGTTGAGAAAGGGCTCAAGCCTCCAGCTTAAATGACGGACTTTAAAGTACTAATTTAGTTTAAAAACTACACAAATTGTAACATCTAATTTTACTTAAAGACTTACTAGTATTATTTTTCCAAAGGAAGATGTGGGACTCTATATTCCTTTAAAAGTGTCATCTGGACGGAGGCCTGAAATATTTAGACCTCAGCTAGAAACGGCTTCCTTGCCTATAAGTGTATTCCTATGACATATTAAAGAAAGCTGAAAATGAGCTTTTGCGGGTAGGCTTATACGACTACATAAACACACAAATCTTCTTTATATTATGGATTCCTGAAAATTAACCTTATTCTTACATCAATTTAAAATGAAAAGCTTTCCCATATTAGTGAACTCAAACATTCAGTCAAAAGGTATCCGAACAGGAATTTTATTGAATTTGTGACTAGATTTGCTTCACAAACGGAATAAGTTTTGTCTCATATCTTAACTCAAATCTTGTGAAATATTTGACAAGCAATCCCACTTCCAGCCATTATTGATTAGAATCTTACGGTTGCACTCAATCAATCCTGGCCAGGTCATACCAAAGACTTTAAAAATGAAACCTACTGCCATTGTGGTTAGTGCTCAGCATAAGCAATGGAGTGGGGAAAACAAGTCAGTGAGCCACATTTGGAAAAAAGGCCGTTGCCGGCCCGACTTAGACCAAGTGGTCAGAAACTGAGCCGTAAAACCTCATCTGAGTAACTAACTAACTCCACTCATCAAGCGATTTAAGCCACAGAAAATTACAATAATTCGTTGACAGAATCTTATCACATAAATGAAAATCTGCCTTCTAAACTTACTGTCTATATTTTCGTCTATAACAAAACCAACAGCACCGTCCTCGAGGCTGGCTCGTCCGATGGCCTTTTTGCCGATGTCAGTAAAATAGAAGACTTCACTCATTGGATCAAATGACAAAGCAGATGGACTAGATGAGTCAAGCAGGTAAATTATTTTATGAGAAGAAAGGGATGATAGGCGGTCGAATAAAAATATCGCAGGGTTGTCCACATTAATGGCGGCGAGGAGTTCCTGTCTTGGTGATACTGTTATTTGTAAAGGGATAGCAAAACAAATGGGAGATTGCTATAGTCCTGTAATTTAAAATCTAAAATCTGAGACAAGGTCTTCCAAAAATTATTTCTTCAGTAGGAACTAAATTAATAACTTCTCTACATATATCTGTTGATGCTGGAAGGTCTGAAATGGGATGACTATAAATAAATAAAAAGAGTGTGTGCAATGCAAAAATTAGTAAAGGGTGAAGTTGTTTCAGCGCTTGAAAGTGTAAAAAGCCGCTTTATTAGTGTCGGGTTAAGTGTGCAGAATGAGTGATAACCTACAATGTTAAGGTCGATTGGAGCATCTCAACGAAATAAGGGGGGGGGGGGCACTCTTCGGCTTCTGTGGAATTTCTACACGTTCATTTAACCTTTGTCCTTTGGACGTACGTGTGTCTTTATTTTAATGCATACATTAAGAAGCTCAACAAAGTTAAAAATGAATCAAAGACAATAGGAATGTAATGAAAAGGAAAACAAATATGAATTAGACCAGATAATGTCCATGAAGGAGTTTTACCGTGTTTGTAATTAGCTATGAATCCCCTGCTGTCCTCGTGTTGTTTTACCAACGTTACCACCATGGTGTTGGTCTTTGATACCAGCCGTATAGGAAAGAGCGGCCAAGTTGGTCCATTGCCACAAAACGGCGGGATTATCGGTGTTGAAAATCCATCGGACACCTGTTAAACAGAACCATCACGTGGTAGTTACATAAAATGAATTTGACTCCAACTCTAAAATGGTTCTTACTGGCTTTCTGTATTGTCCCCTTCTTAAACGTTAGGATAAAGCTTCGTGCAATTTAAATGCACTGCTAATCCACATGACAAGCATGAGATCCGTCACAGTTATCCTGCCCGAGATATCATGTTAATAAGGTTAAAACCTTTTGAAATCTTCTCACATTAAATGACCTTTCACATCCACTTAAAACATGAAGGATCATCTACCCGATATGACCATCTACTTGCTAAATCAACATCTTTGTAACCGTCACATCTGTCATTAATGGTCGCGTATACAAGAACCTACATCATATAGATATTTTAGAATTTAAGGAAAGATGGTTTGGAAACTTTTAATTTCATTCTGTATTTTCATTTGTTGCTGAAAAATGTAGACATTTCCGTGGCAATACTGCGCTTGAAGTACTCACGGTTATTCTATCGAAACAGTTCCCATCTTTATCGATGCTGGCGTCCAAAGTAACTTCCACAAAAGTTATTTCAACCACTTTTCCTTTCTCAGCATTTAATATCCACGTACAGGTTAAGTTTCCCAAGTCGACTTCAGGATGAAGAGGAGATGCTAGTCTTCCCTCAGAACCTTCTAACGTAGTAAAGCATACTACAAAGAATGCAATTACTAAAACTGTTTTGAGACATGTTACAAACATTACAACTTCGGTTGACAAGTTGCATTTAAATCGTTTACCATAGGTGACTGTAAACACCCAAATGCCTTCTAGTTTTCCTCTACTTTTCAATCTCTCATTTTAATGTTCTCTGGTTAGAGTTGGGAGCTAACTTTACACATTCACACGTACGGTATGTAAACTCTGAAGCAGCTTATACACTCAGGCACGGGAAAAGTCTCGAAGGAGAACAATTTGATGATAGCTTTAAGAACAATAAATAAACCAGAAAGCCCAAAGGCTTAGTGATTCCTTACCGAAAGGGGATGTTCATCTCTCAGATTTACACTTCTTGACGACATCATTTTTATGATGCATTCACAATTTGACTCCTGCTGACCTCACATGACCTTTGAACCCCATCAAAAGTTAAACAAAAAACATGTCTTAAGAGAGATTTATCTGTGCCTTCTCCCTTGTAATGTTATGTTTACAAAGTTTCAGTTTCTGACCTCTGGTGGCCTCAACTGACTTTTGATCTCCACCAAAAACAAAAGGGTTCCTTATGACAAATCTATATTCAAAGTTTAAATAGCTTCTGTCCTTCCACCTTCGTATAGATCATGATAATAAGAATCCTAGTTTCTGACCTCTGTTGACCGTAACTGACTTGTGGCCTCCACCAAAAACAAGGGCTTCCTCGGGCCTCTCAACATGGCAAATCTGTATACAAAGTATGAATAGCTCCTGTCCTTCCCACCTTCTTATATATAGATCATGAACAAGAATTTTAGTTTTTGACCTCTAGTGACCTCAAATGACCTTTGACCTTCACCAAAAAAAGGTTACTTTCTCTTAACATGACATATCTATAAACCAAACATAAAAGGTGACGGCCATCACTATCTTGAGATGTCGCAATTACAACGAGCGTCAGAAACACACATATACACACTTACCCACGTACACACACGACATCACCATCCCATAGATTCCTAAGCTGCCTTCGGCAAGGAGTCAGGTCCCAGTTCTGTCCCACAACTGTAATTGTGATGAAGATTTAACACTATGCCATGGCGTTTTAGTTAAATTGTATCTTGCATAGTCGTACAATGTGCGGCTGACTTAATTTAAAAATGACAATAACCATTCTTTTTCAGTTTTTTCCACAGATTTCTCCTTTCTTCTGCAGAGCATCTTAATGAAAAAGAAAAGTACACGGCGTCGTTCTTTCGTCATCTTATAGGATACCTTTTACGAATGAGTTTATTAAGAAAAATGCAATTATTGTACTTTCCTAAGACTTGTATAAGCACTAATAAAAGATGCCTTTATTTTGGCATTTTGTACAGCGGGATTTGGGTGACCCATTTTTAAGACATTTATCCGTAATCTCTGAGGGATAAATCCATATGAAGTTGCCTTTCTGCTGACAAGAAACTATTAAATACTTGGTATTTTAAATGTGGATGTGTCTAGGAGGTTTCAACGTTGGGTACGCAAAACAGCACTAGCCTTTAATATACTTTTACAACAAAAATTATAGTATGTGTACCCAAAAGAGTAATGGTGATGGTGACTACGATTCTCACAGTCAAAACTTCTCTCTAGAAGAACAAAGAAATAAAGAGTGAAAGAGAGAGCCAAAGTGCCATTCAACCCTTGAAGTCATTTCTTTATCAGGCAAGCCAGGTTTAAACATCTATTTCGCAATATAATTATGAACTATTGTTAATGACTGGTAGGAGTGATGCTTCACACAACACGCTTCTTCCTGAAGTAAAGCGAATGAGAATGAAATCAATTACAGTCTTTTTCGGAAGCCCTAGATTTTTTTCTAGTTTTAAAGCATGTTATCTATGGCATGTACTTCACACCAATTTATGTTGGTGTACCCAAATGATTTGATGGTGCACATTTATACGGCCGTAAAAGTTATATCGTA
>WURT03066808.1:0-13615 GCA_009936505.3 Holothuria glaberrima
AAGAGCAAGCGATTCCTATTTATTTCAGATTATTTACATATTTACTTTACTGAACATTCAGTCATCCGGTTTCCGGAATTTTCGGGCCGATCAGAGTTGAAAACAGGACATCGTTTCGTTTTGTTTAAACCAAAACGAAAAAGACACACAACTCGTAGAACTACCTCAAGTGAGGTCATACAAGATAATGCGTTACCGTCGGTCCATACCTCACAGTGTGTTTTCAATTTTTCAAGCAGATCTCTTACGTCCAGTGAAGAACCTCTTCTCAGTAAAGTCATTAAGTTCTGCCCACGCCCCTCAACCTTGATAGATTACGTTTATCAAGGGACTTGGATGCTTTTAAGAGAAGATTAAGACTTTTTGAATATTTTAATTCCTCGGATGACACCATTGATGCTAATTTACGAACACCACGCTTTCGAAATAAGAGTGACTGGTCACCCCAGAAGGTAGGGATCGTTTCCTTGAATGTTTTCTAGAAGCTGTACAGAAGGAAGTGAATGATTTCAAAACCCCTGAGTACGTTAAAGATAACTTGACTAAGGAAGAGAGACAGGCTCTTTGGACTCATAGAAGAGACTATGATATTGTTATTAAACCAGAAGATAGTAAAGGTCCAACTTTTGTAGTACAAAATAAGTCGGCATATGTGGAGAGTGCATTCAGTGACCTAGACAATGACAAATTCTATAGACTTGAAAAGAAGACAAAACTACGGAAGCATTGGATAAAGTGAAAGCAATCGTCCAAAAAATGCAATCTGAAGGAGACATTGACGGGAAAACGGCAGAATATCTGCTTCCTAAAGAATGTAAAACTTCACGTTATTATACCTTACCAAAGACGCACAAAAAACCCGACCCTTCGGGCCATCCAAAGATTCTCCCCGTTATCTCCGGCACTGCCCCCCATCGAACGCTTATCTGAATTTGTGGATTTTTATATCAACCCCGAAATGAAGAAACTGGACTCCTATATTAAGGATTCTAAAGATATCTTAAGACGTATTGAGAGTGTTAATGTTAATGGTCCCTTGCCAGCTACCACGGCCATGTTTACTATTGATGTAAATGCTATGTACCCTAGTATGCCCCAAGATTTAGGTTTAGAAGGCGTTAGAAAAGCCCTAGGTTCACGTATTAGCCCTCCACTGCCAATCTTGTAGTGTGCTTAAAGATTTGTTTGACTGAGAATCATTTTGATTTTGATGACAAGTATTTTACACAAAGTCACGGTACTTCTATCGGGCCAAAAATGGCGCCAGGGTACGCTTGTCTAGGAATGGGTGTAGTCGAGGATAGGTTATGGGACACCTGTGAGTTAAATCCCTCACTGTGGTACCGTTTTATTGATGACATTTGGGGCCTTTGGCCCCACGGGACCGATGCATTTAAATTATTCATGGACACTTTCAACAGCTTATACCCAAGTGTACTAGAATTTACCTCGAATTTTGATTAGCATTCTATTCCTTTTCTGGACTTACTCGTTTATCGCACTTCCGAAGGTTTTTAAGAACGGATCTCTCTGTCAAGCCTACTTTTAAGAATTTGTACATTAAGTATGACTCTTTTCACAGTAAGCGTACTTTGGACAATATTGCGTATGGCCAGGCAATTCGAATCAAAACTATTTGTTCCAGCGAAGAGAGTACACAAAAAAATTAAAGTATTCTTCACAATAATTTACTTGACAGGGGATACCCAGCCCAAATTGTTAAGGAAAAAATTAACAAGGCTTGTAAAATCCCTAGGAGTGACCTTTTAAAACACAAGAGATGTCCTAAGTCAAAGAAACAGATTCTAGCCCCCTTGGTAGTGACCCGTAATCTCCGCCTCCCTCTTCTTAGCAGTATCATCAAAAAACATTTTATTATTCTTCATTTATCTAAAACATTCAGGGAGAAACTTCTCAACCCCCACCTGTTATTTACAGACAGCCCCACAACTTAAAACCCCTTCTTGTCAAAGCTAAGGTACAACATAATACAGTCAGTAAGGGCTGCTTTAAGTCCCATAATAAATGTTGCGTAACCTGTGCGGTCCTAAAAGTTACCATAACTTTTCACAGCTTTAATACTGGGCAAAAGTTTTATGTAAAGGGTGACTTAACGTGTTTTACTACAGGTGTGATCTATCTTTTAAACTGTCTCGACTGTAAAAAGCAGTATGTAGGAGAGACAGGCTCTGAACTCAGGATTAGACATAGGGGCCACAGACAAGAATTTAAAAGAGGCCACACTCCCCTTGATAGACATTTTCAAACCCGTAAACAATTTGAACTTATACCGTAGCAATTAAAAAGCTTTGGAACAACAACAAGAAAATTCGGGAAGAAAGAAAGCTCCACTGGATTTTTAAGCTTAACACGCTCGCCCCAGTGGGCATGAATGTCAAAGACGTAAGTCATATTAGGGAGTACCTGACGTAGGCTTTTTGTGATCTGCTTTATGTTTTTCTGTTGTTCTTTTAGTTTAAGTCTATCACGTGAACAAGGAAGGCGTATCCTTCCGAAACGTCGTGTTTTCTGATTTTTATTGCCTTTGAACTTTAAAGTTTTGAAAGTCTTACATTTTTACAGTTTTACCAACTTTTAACATCTTTATTGCTTTGAAGATTGACACGATCTACTTTTTATGTCCTGAAATTATATATATATATATATATATACATATATATAAATACATATGTACAAGTTGAAAACAATAATACTAGTGACCAACTTGTTGATTATGTAACAATGCGTACAATGGAAAATACTTGTAACTTATAGGAGCTTTTCAACAGGACGTCTCTCTACAGTGTCTGTAATCACTAAGTTCACCCAAATCTTTGTTAACCCTGACGTGACAGTGTTATAATTAACAATGCATTGAATTTCTGCACATTTCCTTTTACGATCATTAGGAAACCTTCCCCAAATTAAAGCAGGGAGTTGCAACAGACTCCCTGATTAAAGCAAACTTCAAATCCGCTGATCATTCAAGAGGGGATTTGAAGTTTGCTATAGAGCGCTGTAGAGTCACTCCAGTTTCTTCAATAGTTCCATTCGACATAGCTACAGTCCTGGACAAAATTATCTGGGACAGATTCCCCCGCGCCCCACTTCAATGTTGGTTTTGAAGGTGAATGAAAATTTAGAGCTTAAGAAAAGGGCGCGCCTTTCGTTTTCTCAACATTGAACAAGGGGTGGAGGGGAAGGTCCGGAAGTGTCCCAATAATTTTGCCCAGGATTGTAGCTTCTACCATCTCACACAGACCGACAGACGGAATACGTGACTTACCAATATGTAAGTGTGATACCTGATATGTTTCATCTTATGGAATATAATAAGGATGTACGGAGGCTTAATAGGCCTATGGAAATAAAATTAATTGTTCAAAAATATCTCAAAATTTTGACTTTAAATCTTGGCTAAAATTTCACATTTTGAGTTCTAAGTTAATATCTTGTCTTCAAAGAGCCACAGTTTGACTTTATTAGTCGGGGTTTGTCCATACCCCTGTCGGCCTATATATTCAGAGAGCTTAGGTGTAATGTACAATACAGTTGGTAACAGAAATATGTGATTAAAATCGTCATCTCAGAACCGCGAATAGTATGATAGCCTATCCAGCAAGAATTTGCATTAACGAAAAAATTCAAGTGTCCCATGCATGGAAATGACTTAGAAAACGCGACTTTGACCTTCCAAAAAGTATCAAATTTTCTGTTTGTAAGAAATTTAATGCCGACTTACTGACGATGGAGTAACAGACAGTTATGTAAGCGATCCCGAAGGTTACACTAGTTGCATCAAAGTAAATGACATTCGTCATTTTTTCCCCTCCCCACATACCCACTTCTCTTGGAATGCCCCAAATTGTCTAAAACTCGTATGCTAGTTTAGAAATGTGATGATTTTAAATAATGACTCAAACCCTCTAATAATTAATGACAATTCAACCTCAATAGCATGTTGTATTTGAAAGAAAAATTATTTTCGAACCAATGACATTAGTTTTACAGAAGCACTATGAGTGATTGTAAATCTCTACGGTCTTCCGGATAGATTCTATAATCCGTTACAATTTAGGTAATGTATTCTTTACATTCAAAAGTTATTAACAGGAAGAAACTAGATTCATCGGGAGTGTTGTATAGCCAAAAAAAAAAAACCAAATGTCATTTTTCCTCGAATTCCAGATTCCCGTTTCATAAGGACTTACGCTAAAAATTAAGTTTGTATTTCATAGGCATATTGCATAATGAATCAAACGTGAGATCAAGCATAGCCCTTGATGAATCTGGGCAAATGGCGTTGAAATGTACTAAATGCCCTAAAAAATGCTGTTTTCTGAATGCCACCCTTTCTATTGTCTGTGTTCATGGGGATAAGCCTACATCCTGTTACGCACCAACCCCCATCGCCCAAGACTGTTGTAAATGCAAAAAGTCTTGAAATTAATTTCCGTGGGGGTTTTTATGTCAATTTTTGTGTCTTCTAGATCATTACCTCACCTGAACTGTGCCCCTCCCCATCCTCCCGTAGGAAAATCTACGTAAGTAAGAGCTGTTAGTTTTAGGTGAACATATTTGTCATGGTTGCAGGTCCATAGCAAGAAAAGGTACTACAGTGGGCGAGAAAACTTCCGAGGGGAGAAAGAGTTTAACGTTTGTGCTTTTTAAGTGTTTCGTATGTTATGAGAGGCGCATGCGTAACCAGTGTAGGCAGAGGAGATTATTTATGTAATGTAAAATGAAATGGAACATACCTCAAATGCCTTTAAAATGCAATTTTTAGCTTTTTTCCTTAAAGGAGCGGGTAGTTCAATTAGGACAGCCCTTTCATGGGTTATTGCAAAATCCTGTGCAACCACCATGACTCCACATCCTCCCAACCCGCAAACCTGCTGCATCATGAATGAATTGACTGCCTGTTAGTCCTAGCTATTGGGAAAGTAAAGGGCAAACTGCGGTTCTTGTTCTATCTGGTTCGTAGCCACTGCTACTTGTAGATAGGTGATTTCCATGTGAACATTATTTTAAAACATCTCTAAAAGTGCTATTTTTCATCATTCATCTAGTACCCTAATTGTTAATTTTTTTACTTCCCATAGCACAAATTTTATGTCGTTACTGAAAATTCCGCAAAGCCTCCATACTCATCTACCCTCGGCTTCATCCAGCTAGGTGCAACTTGAAGAATCCAACCGGCAGTTACTCTGAATAAGACCATTTTGGAAAGAAACCATAGACGAAACCCATACTTAGTGCATATTCAAAGCTAAAGTATTTGTTGGCAGATATGCTATTTTCTAAAGTGCCCGAATTTTTGTTAATACCCAGAGCCTCCAGGCTTTCCCTCTGGTCCAACACGGGGACATTAGTAAATTATGATGAGCTCAGAGGCCTACAGTGCCATGCCGAAGACGGCATTGAGCTCTCATATCTTAAACTTCACTTGTTCGAACAAATCATCCTTGACTTTGTAGCACGTAATGAAAAATGAATGCCTTGAGGTTGGATTGACAATCCCGCAAGTTAAACTTGGTGTTCCAGTTGAAATTGTATTTTGAGACAGTGGGCATTTTTCACAACAGATAGTCTTTATTCCCCCTGTTTACTTCTCCTTTATCTGGTCAATACTGACCACAGAAAAGGTGCAATCAACTAAAACTCATGTTTTTCTGCTGGTGGATATTTTACAAATGTGAAATACAACATCAAAATAAAAAATCATACTTTGCAAAAAATGTTTAAAAATGGGCAGAAGTTACTTTTATTATATATAATTGGTTTTCTACACAATGACTACAAGACAAATTTACCAAATACTCCTTTTTGCAAACATGATTAATGTAGTGTTTTTAAGGAATAAGAGATGAGCTTAATTTACTTTCAAGGTCAAACTGTTCACTTTATCACAATGGATAAAGTATAAAAATGTACTGTGGGGCTTTTTGAGTCAGAACTGAACTGTTCTTGTTCTCACGATAAAATTTCTCACATTGAAAAGTGGTGCATTAACGTAAGACTTTTTTGAGATAATCGCGCATTTTCCTGCAGAATTTCTCGTTTCTTTGTTTTTTGAAACGTTATTTGTTGATATCAACCGATTAAGGGTTCAAATTGACTAAAATGTGCAATTTCCTATCTCAGTTCTATTCCTTATTAATTTGGAAATATGAACTGCAACAAAATAATGAAAATCATGTTTTCCTTAAAAGGACGTCTGCTTAGTCATGACGCTACCATCATTTTTAAAGGTCACTGGTGGGTGAGCGCACCCCGCCCACACACCCGCAAGAAAACAATTGAAAAGAGAATCCACTACCCCATCAGTTTGTCTTTAGGTCATTACAAGATATCTGTATATAAAATGTCACTGGAAAGCTGCTTTAGCAACTTTACACCTGCACCACCAACTGGAACTGTGTGAGAACGCTAGTGAGCTTATCGTGCTAGTAGGCCTACAAAGCATAGTACTACTAGGCCTAAAACGGCAGGCAAAATCCAGAATTGTAGGGAAACATCAGTTCTGGACGTATTTATTACATCATCATTGCCGTCTTGGTCTTCATCCAACATCTATTATTGAATTTATTTGTTGAATCTTAGCGTCTATGTTGGCATAATCTAATGTCTTATTACAACATACGCTGCCTTGTAATGTAATATCATGCTAGGTATCATTGTCATAGACAAAGGCGTAGGAAATGAGTGACAGTCAAAATATGTTGGGGAGGAAGTATGCTTCCCACCTCCCCAATTCAAGGACGAAAACCCCTTATTTGTTCCCTTTGTTAATAATTTCAAACTTTAACAGTAATTTTCTCTAAATTTGCCCAATTTGTCACACCAAATTACATCTCAGGATCTTCAAATAGTCAAACATTTTCCGAAGGGGAGGATCAAACCAGCTCGTCTTAGACTCTCCCCCCCCCCCCCGGACGGCGGTCGGAAGCAACTTTCAGCTCCCACTTGTTGAGAACAGCTTTCTACACCTATTGTCATAGATACCTCCTTTTCAATATATAAATAAAACAATATGAAAGTCCTCCATATGTGTCATAGTTCATTAACGTATGTAAATGGGTTTAAAATATCAAAAAAAGTTGTATTAAATCATTACATTTTTTTACAGTTTTACAGTGACAATTAAAGAGGATCCTAAATGGAAGAGAATACTGTTTTAACACGTGCACTTTCAATCTATGCGGACTATATCGTTATACTACTGAGTTTCAAGATATTTCTGATTAAAAAAGTTTTCTTGTCCAAAACATTTTCCACATGTTTCAATGTTACAAAATGTTACTTACCAAAAGATGTGCATTGTTGTTCTTCAAGGTTGAAAGATTGGACTTGCAAGTTGATACCAGTGAAACGTTGACTGTCATCCATTGTAGATTGACCTTAAACGTGTTTGCGAATGAAGATTACAATTCTAAGTGTCTAGTTCTTTGTTTCGTGTGCCCAAAACAAGGAAACACAAAAGATAGCCTTTTCAATGTTTTTCAATGTCTGTATGAATTAACGGGTAACCCATGATGATGATCTCTGTCATAGCAGGAACATTTGCTTAAATTTCCAAACGTAACATATGCTACTGTATTGGACGATGTCGGTAAAAATATGTATCAGTGCTGGCGCATTCATGTGCTTAACAGGATTAGCAGTCATTTATTCACAATCAATGCTGAGGAATGTTCTCTCTACAGCTAGTATATTGCAATGGCTAAGTTTCTCGCGTTTTGAAGAATGTTATCGAATGCTTTCACAAAGCAATTTTTAATATTAGTTGTCTCATTGTGGGAAATATACAGAAACATGTAAGTAACATATTGAAGACGAATACTTCGAGTTTGTTAATAAGTGGTACCTCGTTCGATAAGATCCTTCTTTGCAAATCCTCTTTTGCTTTCTGTATGGTGTCTTCAGCTCCTGTTTGAATTTTATAGAGATCTATCTGATGTATCTTCTCATCAAGTTTTTCCAAATTATTATCCAATCTCTCCAGTTTCTGCCGATAATCTTCCTCTTTCTCAGTATGCTGCAAAGCTCTCCTAAACACAGAAGTATTATAAATATGTTAATGATGCAAGAAAATGTGTTATCCGGGAATTTGAAAAAAAAAACCAACGGTATCACAGTAGACCATCCACACACTGTAAAAACAGTTCGGTCAATTTGACCCAAACAAGGATCGGAGAAACGACTAAAATTATTTGGCCAAATAATGACCCAAGTAAGGCTACATTTGACCCAAAGTGGGTTAAAAGTTGACCCAAATGTTGGTTCAGTTACCTCGTGACTCAAGTGTTTTAGAATGTAATGCACACGCAATGTCACTACAGTATTGTCTCAAGTTCACTTAAAAACATAAGCCTACACATCAAAAGAGTATGTTCCCTTTGTGTAGAATTTATGTGCTGTTGAGGAATCAACAAAAGTCATTCCACTTTCTTCTTTGTTTCTTCACAAAAGGAAGATTACACAGTTTGTGGTGGTATCACATAAACTGAAATAGCAAATAAAGAAACTGTGAAGGAAAACACCAATTTAATTTCTTTACAGGGAAACATCGCGTTTGTTTTACAGATTTTCTTCATATTTTTTAAAGTTAAACCAAAAGGAATAGATACAGAATGATAGATAGTTTAAAATAACTTGCAGTACGGTAGCTTTCTTTTCAAAACATAACGTTCTCGAAGGTAGAAACTCGGTTATTTGTTGCACAAAAATAAACTCTTCACCCAAACTTTCAAACTTTCAAATGATGCAACATCCATAACTCTTGTAGTGCATAATAATTTAAAGAGATAAAGCTATTGCTATAGTTTATTAGTGAGACTGAATGTTTTAGTAATGATTTGCCATATTTTCTTCGTATGCCATCTTGGTGCATTTAAACGCAATAGTTCCCTTTAACAGAAAAACTGAACCTCGAAAGCCTCACTCTTTCTTGCCATTTCGTTTCGCTTTCGCCGCTAACCGTCTTTCATCTTCCATGTACAGCTCAATGTTTAGTCGACGCTGTTGTAACATATCTGTTTCACGTTTCATTTCCTGTTGTCCAAGTAAAAGCAGTAAGTGAAGAATTGTGTTATATGATAATGTATTGAGCTCGCAATAATAGAAGGCTTTCTGTGTGTGAGGTGCAAGAAAAAGATGATAGAAAAGTGATTAATGTATTTGGCCTCTTACTAGTTTTAAGCGTACAAAATATGTATTTGTTGTCTTTATTTTTGTTTAATGTAACGTATGTTGAAATGTACACGTTTTGATATGTGATGCTGTACTGACTGCGTTAAAATAAGCTGTGTTTTCACACCCCAATACTCCAATGTCAAAATGGAATATATCTTTCTTCCAATCTATCTCCAAAGACCGTTCCAAATACAAAAAGTTCTAAATGGATTATTTAAAATCAAAACAGCCGTGCTGTTTTAAAGTGTGGTTTAGAATGACCAGGTTTCCTGTAAAAGAATCAAATTTATCTGAAATAAAGAAAGGAACAAATTAATTAGTCAATTTATGCATCCATATTGTTTTTGTTTAACCAGATTTGCTCGTAAATTGCTTTCTGTAGAAGAACATGCTTCCAACATCTCCATATTGAAAATGGATTGGAGTTGTCTGACGTGACATGGTGGGATTGTAAAGAAGTCTCTTTGTCTATCTGGCATTTAGAACCCCCTCTATTTTGGTAAAAGTTTTGTTTATACCTTAGATTACCTCCCCAGCAATTTTGTCTATTTTTGGGAATAATAGGTCCCTAGATTTGCTACCAATCTACACTTTCCCACAATTATAACCCCTTATGGAGTAATTAGTCATATCTGTGTGTTTTAAGAAAACTAATACTTTTAGTGAATTTTAAGGGCAACTCTCTGACAGGTCCAACGAGTGGCTGTCAGCAGAAGAATTCTACGTATTTTCAGTGCAAATATAATGAATTGTTAGCTTATTGTCATTTGTCAAAATATGGTAGGAAGCAAGAAGTCAGCAGTTTGGTCAATCGGCTGGGTTGCCACTTCATAACTTTTGACCAATCAAATAAGTTTTGATAACTTTGCATTACTGAATATGCGATTACAATTTAATACTCATCTTTTCCTTGGTTAATGTTTGGGTAGGTACTCCCTAAATCGTAATGAGGATTAGTTGAAAAGAACTGGTCTGGAGACCATTGTCAGAGAGAGCATGGATAACTTTCCTACCTAACAAACCTGCTCATCTTTGCTGTATATTGCTTGACATATTAGTTTTGAGATACTTCGAATAAATTTTGGAAAACTAGAAGATAATCTTAAAATCGTTTTTTTCAAGATTTTTGTGTCTGTTCAGAAGTGATAAACTCTTAAACTAGAACATGTTGGAAACTTCATAAAACCAGTAGCCAAGTAACAAAAGGAGGAGGAGGACAACGTAACATGTTGGCAGCTTGGTGGGATCACCAAAATTATATTTACCTTCATCAAAATAACTGGTGTACTGGATAATCCTTTTTGGCTACTGCTCTATTGTGAATTTGGAGGAAAACAAATCTTGATGTTTCTCTGACTGTACTGTACTGTATTTGAGCTCTTTTAAGGATTGGAGTGGACTCTGATCATTTTTGGTAGTTATGCAATTTATGGTGTTTGGAGAGGCTTCCAGGAGGGCTTAGATTGGTGACGGCGTGTTCGACGAGGGATACCACTATGACGCGGGGATGCTGACCCTGAAGGAGGGATGCTACCGTAGAGTCTGACGTGGGATATGCTACCTCAAGCCGCGATTCTGTTTGGGAGATGTTTCTGGTGAAGGGGAGACGTTCTACCAGACTTACGTACTACTCAGATGAGGTCTACTCAGATTGTAATGTCGAGACAACCCAAGATGAGGGCCGAATGCTGAGAGTTCTTTCATTCTTATGGGTGAGTAAAATGCACTGTTCATTGTGTTCACATCTGGGGAACATGTTAAGTTGCTCTTTAATTGCTCGCCACAAGTTTTGAGGTTTTACTTAATTTCATGATTGTATGACGATGAAATGAGTTGAAATAGGTTTGGTTGTTTTCGTTTTGCGCAATGTGCAAGTTGTCCTTCTGAATTTGAATTTAGTACTTATTCAGAGGAACTTGGTTAGTCACTTTTATCATACAGTATGATTTGTTACCTAGTTAGGGTATATTTGAGACTTTTTAGCTATAGAGGTGATACAGTATCGGTCCGTCAAGTGCTGTTTTCACACAGTGCAAATTTTTTACCTAGTTAAGGTATTTGAGACTGTCTACCTATCAAGAACGTACAGTGTTGGTTATTCACTGTTTGAGACAGTGCAATTTGTTTGGGACATTTGTTAACTAGTTGGGTAAATTTTGAATGTTACCTGTAAAGAGGGTACATTATTGGTTAGTCACTGTTTGAGACAGTGCATTTTGGTCCATTTGGTCTCTTTTTTTTTCGAAGGTAGAATAAACACTTATTTGTTTAGATTTCTTAGCTGTTTAGTAATACATTTTCAGCTAGGATAATTGTTGCCTGTTTTCACAGAAAATCAAATTTGAAAATACATGACCTGAACTCAAATTGGTGTTCACGGCAAGTTTTACGAATTCAGCGGGAAGGAGCTGAAGCCAAAATTAAGCTATTGCAGGATAAACAAAATGAGGGGATAGAAAGATTAAAGTCCTTTTCATGAAGGCTTCAACTGATGTTGATGTGTATTATGAGTACATTTGAGTACATTATGCATAGCAATTGAGTTAGGAAAGAAAATTGGGCATCTTGGCTTGCACCTGAGTTAAGTGGGAAGGCCCGGGAGGCTTACTCTGCCTTACCATTGGAATCACTAAAAGATTATGATGTCATTAAAAGGGCTATTTTAGCACGTTTTAAGTTAAACCGGGAAGGATTTTGACAACAATTTAGAAATGCTTCTAAGCGTGCAGAGGAGAATTACGTTGAGTGGGTTGTACGGGTCAAGCATGTGCTTGATCTTTGGTCTGTACTGACAAGGTTACTACATTTGAGGAGTTTAAGGAGGTTATTGCAATTGAGCAAGTATTATGATTGGTCCCTACAGAAATAGGAATCTGACTTCGTGAAAAGCAGCCCCAGACCCTAACTCAGTTAACAGTCCTTGCGGATGAGTATGCCCTCGCAAGAACTGGGGAGTAAAGAAAGGGTAAAGTCTTCCTTAAAGCCGTTTCCTTAAAAGGAGAAGACAAACGAGGGGACCAGAGGAAAACAAATTCCCCCATCAAAAGGTGAAATAATATTCAACTACTGCAAAGAGCCAGGTCACTTCATAGAAGACTGTCCCAAATTGGCAACAAAAAGAAAGGATAATGTTCAACCGCCTTTTACCAATGTTTGCCATAATAACACAAACCACTAATTTGTTAGTGAAGGTCTTGTGAAGGGACAGAAGATAACCTTCCTTAGGGACACTGGCTGTAATCAATCAGTTCTCCAGTCAAAAATTGTGGAACCCGAATATTGGTTACCAGAGGAGAAGTCAGTAAACTTGTATGATACATTTGGCAAGGTCACCAAATGTGGCATTAATTGCACGGGTATATCTAGATTGTGAATACAAACAAGGATGGGTAGAAGTAGCAGTATCTGATTAATTTTACCGTGAAATGTAAGTGGCAACGATGTATGTTGGCTGGAAATTAAAGATGTTGCAGCAGTAACTCGTAGCCAATCAAAAGAATTGGAAAAGAGTGAGGCGAAGGAAATAGGAAGAATCAGGTGTGAGAAGTGAAAGCTTGAGTGATGATTCTGAGTTTGGTATACATCCTGATCGAGACTAATGATTCAGTTGATGAGGATGGTAACTTAAGTGAAGAATACATAAGTAATCAAGTAGATGAACATGTGAAAAATATGAGTTGGGATGCTTTAACAATTAGCAAAGAGGAATTAAGCAAAAAAAACAACACAATGATGTCAGCCCAAATGAAATGAAAGATAGAGTGGTGCCAGAAGGAGAGGTTGATATTTATCGAGTATGTTTCTTTTGGAAGGACAACATATAACGAAGAACATGGGAATCTTTAGCACCCCAGTACAAGAAAACATACGCACAAGTTGTTATCCCCCACAAATACAGGAGTAAATTGCTTCATTTGGCACATGACATTCCGTTATCAGGTCATTTAAGCAGTACTAAGGCAAGAGACCTCTTGTTGCAGTATTTTTATTGGCCGGGAATTTTAAGGCAGTCACAGAATACTGCAAATCATATCTTCGTTGCCAAAAGACTGCAGACAAAAAGGGCCCAAAGAAGGGTTTTTTGGTTCCATTGCTAATTGTTGATACGCCCTTTAAAAGGGTTGGGATTGACTTAATTGGACCATTACCTAGAACAAAATCAGGAAACAAGTACGCACTTGTAATTGTTGATTATGCTGCTTGGTATCCCGAGGTTGTACCCATTACACATATGTAGACTGCAACCATTCCACAGGAATTGATCACAGTATTTACCAGGGTCGGATAACTTGATGAAATTTTGAGTCATCAGGGCACCAACCTCACTTTGAAGTTGTTTAAGCAGAACAAAGAGTTTGTCGATGTAAGTTTGGGAGGAATTGCCCCATAGTAAGATACTGTAGGTAAGATGAGGGACTAT
>WURT03066819.1:0-32378 GCA_009936505.3 Holothuria glaberrima
TTAGTCACGGGCTAGTCACGGCTGCTTGTAAGTGGAATATCTGTACTCTTTGTATGTTCTTTAAAAAGAACCATTTAAAGTTGATTATCAATCACGCAGGCCAATTCCTGGTCGTCGCGGATTACTATAAAACTTTGCCCCTGTTTTTTACATTTAAAACACATCGCAACTCCTGCAAAACTTTAATCCAGGGACGCACATCAGTAATATTAACTCAAACTAGCCCTTCTTACAAGTCTAAATGTACAAAAACTCAAAAGTACTACACTGGAAAATTTCCGTTCGATACAGTTTTCCTGAGGCTGAAATAGTGAAATCCAGGAGTTTCCGGGGGCTTCGCCCCCTGCACCCCCACCGGGGCTTCTCCCCTGGACCCCACCAGGGCCCTAAGGCGGGCCCTGGACCCCACCCATTTTGGACTCGCGCCCGCGGTGCAGGCTACGCGTGGACAGTTCCCCCCTAAATGTGCTCTAGCCCCCAGTTATGAATTTATACCTATGCCATTGTAATGCTGTGAACGTTTTAAATAATCAAGGGTGCTTAAATGCCAACTGATGCAGCATTTGACAATTTTTTGAATTAAAATTTTGTTCAGTAGTTGTCCCCAAAGGAACTCCCCAGCTGGGGAAAGGGGTCCTCCGATGCCCTCGGCCACCTCTTGGCTAATCACGTGAAAAGCTGGTTTAATGCAACTTTACTGGTACGTTACACCTTCATGATGGTTCAAGTACCTACAACCGTACTTAGGTGTTAGTCAGCCTAGACTATGCCGGGTTGGCTCACCGATTTCGCATATTCAGAACAGAACACCCTCTTTCGTTCAGGCAGAGGTTAATCAATGTATCTCTATCTATTAATTTTTCTTACATATCATATAGTTACCCCAGCAGACGGATGAAAGAGAGGACAGATTAGAGAATGAATGTAGTAGAGGAGGAAGATCGGAGAAAGGGCATAATTTGGACTGTAAGTCATGTCATAAGCATCAATTCATGTGGAGCTGCTCTCAGCTAGAGGTGAGAGATGGCTGAACGATTTGGACCACCTTCCAGGGAGAGGGGTCCAAGAGGAAGGCCCCTCCCCTTTGATGAGGAATTTCTATTTAAGGGTCCTTAGATGCAATTCTGTACCTCGTGTCGTGCAGATTTTATGAAAAATTACTGCAAAGTTTTCACATTTTTTTACAAAGGGGACTAATGATTGAATTATGGAGAGGGGAGCACACTTCCACCTACCATATTTTACTGGGGGTTAACCCCCCCCCCTGCCTCCTACGACGGCCTATGCATCAATTAGCCGTATACCAATACGTATAAAGAAACCGTCTCTTACGTTTCATTTTTAGATCGATTTAGAAGATTGTGCAGAAGAAATGAGCACACGTGACAGCGAGATATAGATTGAAGCAGCTGAATGCACTTCCCCTCCCGTTTCAACGCAACTTCAGTAAGATAGCAAAAATGAGTCGAAGCAATTTGGCGAATTCCTCACAGTATCATTCCCAAATTCGAACTGACAAAGTTTAAATCAGCGAAGTTGAAATACTTCCTTCATTTCAAGTGAGGGAGAAAGCGAATGATAAAATAGATGTATGGCACTTTTACTTCAAAGTGTTTATCTTGTCTATTTCAATATAAACTTGCAGATTGTCACTAGACTATTTATTATTACATTAAGCCTTTCTGTGTACATTAAGATTCTCTAGAGACTGCATCACTAAAATTTTGTAAACCGTTTTAAACTTTTCTTCACATAAATTATGTGGTACTTCTCGTCCAAAGAATCTCTTCTGCTTACTATATTGGTTTGGTTTATTTGCACACTATCAAAGGACTTAGGAACATGACACGAAAGGAAGTAATACAGATAAAAGAATGACAAAATAAGTAAGATAGCTCTTAACACTTTTATGGTGACAAGAAGTGGTAAACAGAATTGTTTCCACTTTGGTCCCTAAAGCACATAAAGATTAAAAACACAAAACAATTAAATGCACAGAGAACATAATACTCTAAAAATTAGAGTGTGAAGTCATAAAGTCCGTATCCTCTCTCAGTTTGGATGATTTTTAATTGCTAATTTAAGAATAGTGAGATTACTGAACTTGTTTAATTTGGCAGATTACTGGTAGACTTCCACACACCACAGCTACTAAGTTGAAAGATATTTGTGGAATATTCAGCACATTAAAAAAAAAAAAATTCGAAGTGGTATTAAACTTTCTAAACAGTAATTCGAAAAGAAAGGATCTAAAGACTTTCAATAAAAAGTAAACAATCGGTTTAAAAAGTAACCGGCATGACATAAATTATTCAATAATTCAACCCAAACAACTAAATTTTACGTAGCGTGCGCTATAGGCATCCGTAAAAGATTCCTCATCTTTTTCTTTTTCATTACACCAAGTAATACCGGCGTACTTCTTAATAATGACGTACCTTCTTTCTACAAAAGTCGCATTTATAATGCATAACGTGCATGCTTACGCGGTTTGCTTATGATGAAGACGGCCCCAGTAATACATGCGTACATACGTGCATATTCGTTCAGCATTTAAATCGAGAAGGGCGGATGAGGCAGCGAAGATGTAATTACGTTAGTACTGAGTACTGAAGAATAGCTCCTGTCTGGTTAGTATCGTGCAAATATATCGCTGCTAAAGGAGTGGAATTTAGTGTAGACTGACTGCTGCTCCATTCAACGCTTTTATAGGTTTCACTTTATCACATGAGGTAAACGCCGGATGTTGTGATCCATCGATTCGTTGATTTTATTCAAAGAGTATTTAGAGACTGCGCTCTTTCTACATCTGAACGATGTTCTATACTTGGCTTCCTCGCACAAGTTGATATATGAAAGATCCCTTCGGTCTGGATTATATAAAATGGAATAACTCATATAAGGTAAGAAGTGCTTTAATTTTCTACGTAACGTTTACTAAGAAGTGAGATGTCATGTTATTTTAGGCTGAAAGAAAATTTATGCTACGTACAAAGATGAGACCCTCGGTGTAGCCTAGCTACGTGACGTAACTAAGAAATTTGATTCTTTAAGCATCTCCATTTCTGGACTTCATGTTTGATGAATCCGTCACAATTCATCGAAATCATTGTCAATTAACATTTCAATATAGGACTACAAGGCAAAAAGGCAGGGCAAACATGTTACGACGAAAGTACTGCATACAGTATGAAATCTATCATAGCATCAGTGTTCACTTTATTTGCTTGACCTGCAGAGGTTAACAAATTGATGTGTCATTGTTGTAACAAGGGTTCATTAATAATTTGGGGACAAATGGAATACTACTTCCTAGCAACCACTGTAGTCCATTGAGCAGCAAGACAAAATTGTCACACATTTGGAGTAATTTCTGCTTTATCCAACGTAGGGACGTCATGATCATCTACTATAGATGACTTAAAACAGATATCAGTCTATCCTACATCATAGCCGTGGCAGGTACAGCTCATTGTGTTAGGCCATTATAAACAGATAGGCCCAAACAAGATGGTGGCATGCTAGAACAACTTGATTGGTCAAACTTACCATATTCAAGAACAAGATCCATAGAAAGAGCAGATTAGTACGGTAGGGTGGCGTATGGATTGCAGTACCTCTAGAAATATATTGTTTGGGAGATTTAATATGACTGTAGAACATACGAAGTAACTTAAACGATCATAGATCCTTCCTATACAGAACTTCTCTACGAATGTGAAGGGTTAAATTTGTGTGACATTATGAATAAAGATATGTTTAAATGGAGAAAGGCGAGTACACTAAACTGCCAATCTGTTATATCTTTACCTCACTGACAAAGGAATGTTTTATAGGTTAACTCATTTTTGACTAATTTGTCATTTAATATATTGTGAGCTGCTACTGTTTATCATTAGGCTCTAAACCCATTTTCTATGGTTAGAACACCTCAGTACAGTGATAGCATGTTGCCCTTTTATGGTGCCCCCTCCAAATTAGACGAGGGGATCTCCAGTGTCGACATATTTGAAAACCTTTGTACACAGTTTGTTGATATTTGATAGCTTCCGGTAGTTGGAGTGCATGATCAATTCACAGGAACGCTCCATTAAGTAATGTCTTACATTTATAAATAGCCCGCCCTCTTTTGCATGTTTATCACAATATTGTAAGCTAGACAACACGATAGTGCAAAGTAGGTCATTGTGAGCGTAAATCTCATTGGAGATCATTAAAAGTTTTTTCACAATGACGATCTTTCTTTTACATTGTCTGGAGATGTGTTGTCATGTGCAGTCGGTTCAAGGTAGGAACGAAAGTGAAACATCAATGCCTTGCCCGACTGCAACTTTGTAAATGCGTTTGGGAGATTTTGAGGAATCACTGAATCACATGTTTGCCTATAGGCCTATGTCTTTACTGAGAGAACACACGTCGAAGGCAGTGCACGACTTAGGAATTAATAATACTTTGAGTCACGGTTTGGGGCTTTATCGATTCTTTTCAATCTAGACGCAGAATGTTCTACTCTGACACATTTATTGTGTAGCCTAATTTAATTTTTGAAATATCTTTCGACACCTTTTGCAAGGTTGCAATTCGCAAATGCAATCATGTGAGTGGGTACGACCACATAGCTTAGAAAACCCTAAATGAGCTCGCTACTGTGTAATGGAAGAGATCATGTATTCAGATAGCGGAGATGTAAGGTATACATTTACTGAATAATGACACGAACATCAGCGTAGGAGCATCTAGCCTAATTATAGGTCTGTGTATTGATGGTCTCTGTAGTGTCAGAGGTGCCCGCTCAGTCTCATTTAATTGTTTCAAATTCTCAGTAAATCAACATTCCAATTGTTTATTGGACATTGTGTTAACAAAGAAAAGGACCTATTTATTGATTAGAAGTATATGCACAAGAATTTTAAACTCATTTATTGTTTCGTATGGATAGTGAAGTCTTTCAGTTTCAGTGCTGTGTCAGAAGATTTGGTGCCCACACAGCCTGAGTACAAGGTATGTTATGTTGACGTAGCAAGTAAAGTATTCGGTCTTCAGCACTGGAAGGTTGCATTAATGGTGCTAAAGTATCATTAGCACGAGTTCAAACAAAACATTTTCTCCCGACTTTCAAGACTTCACTAACAAGATTAAAGGGGAAATAGTCTCATCCCAGACAGCCCGATTCTCCCAACTTAGTTAGTTCTAGCCCCGCCCATTGCTGTCTTTAGATTCTCGTAGTGTACACACAAACATAGTTTATTGTTTAATGTCATGTCTTTGTGAGCATACAAGGCCCTTATGCGTAATGAAAACACTGTGCATGCTGGGTGACATGATCTGCTCTGCATCTTTTGAATTTTGTAACTCTGATGTCAATCAAAGAGTTGCCACCAACTGAGACTTTTGCTTACCCCTACGTAAAATTCATACTTGGGGTGATGCAAGTCCGTCTTTAAGGACCAACGCCACCAATGGAATGTATGAATAACCAATCTGCTTGTCTGTTGTTTGTTGTATAGTTTGGTCGTCACGGTCAGCCGCGGAGGGCAGCGTAGCGACCCAGGAATCGTATACAGTGCACTGAAGTCAGAAAGTGGCCGGGAAAGTTACAGTCGGGTACTTGTGATACGAATATTCCACCTGGTGAAAAAAATTAGCTCATTTAATTTTTAGAACTTGCTGTATGAAATGTTTTGAGGGCGTTAATAAGAGAGAGAGCGTTTAAAAGAGTACATGTCGTAAGCTCATTATAAATGTAAAAAACACGTTTTAACAAAGACAATGCCGGAATAATATTAGTTAGACTCTAACAAACATACTATAGATCCAAAATTATGTCTTATTTTAGAATTCATCCCATTTTCAGAGAATCGTGGTGATTTTATTAGTGCGTTATTAGTGCGAACACTATATCTATAGTGCCAAGTACAGCGTGGAATGCTGTCACGCGTGAGTAGATTTCGTGAATGGAAGTGGCATTTCTGATATTTCCGCGATTTTGTAAACTCGTCTTTCCAAGAAGTAAACCACAATCACTGTTGGTGAGTCAGGTAGCCTACGTAGCAGATCAACGCAAGTTAGCTCGATGTACTTGCCTTCTGTTGATCTTCATCTGATTAAATGCTGCTGGCGGACACGCAAGTGTGTAAAAGCTTGCAAAACTCATTATATTGTGCGTGGGTAGATGTAAGGTTAGCCTGCGATGGAAACCGTAGTAAACAGCTACTGTGACCTACTGACTTAGCACACACACACACACACACACACACACACACATATATATATATATATATAGGTTCATTACGTACAGCCTATTACATGTCATACATAGATTTACCACTGATGAAGCCCACTCAAAAGTAGGTTTACTATTAATCAGTATTTATGTTAGTGATTTATGTGCAATACTACTATGCTGCAGTGTATTCGTTGTTTTGTTGTGTGTCGTGATAAAATTATCCTAGTCAGCGAGACAAGGCACGTACAACTTTGGAACCATACATGTAAGTTTTTTGCAATCAAAATCAATTTTAGTAGTCTGTGTGATGGTTTGAACATATATGCAACTCATTAAAAGTGAAAAGAAAATAATTGCTCTGGAAACTAACTGATAGGCTATAAATATTTTAGTGACAATTCAAAGTATACTAATTGAAAACGAATCATTTTTATCACATGACCTTCAAATCCCACATCACCAACACAACGAAGTCTTGTGCACAACTCAACATATTTCCACATGTATGGGGACTTCTTGTTAAGAACAGGCTTCCAGTTTTTTCAAGGTATCAAAATATTATATAATACAGGCAGCTTTTACTTAAAACATTTTGTTTTTCTTTAAAATTGAAGTGGCTATTTTTACTTTGAACTTAACACCAGTTAAACATTGAATAGCATTCACTGTAGATCGAGTTTACAATTTTATGAAAATAAAGTCTTTAGCTTATGAAATATGTTTTACACATTTAATTTACATTTGCAACGATTATGCTGAAGTAGTTTGTCTGCGTGACATCACTGATTACCCATGAAGTAATGCACTGCCTAGTGCTGAATATTTGCTTGAGTTTGCACAGGCTCAAAATGCAACATCGTATTGAAATGGTGTTTACACCAATAAGGAAAAGGAAAATCCCTCATTTCATGAAATTTTCATATTTCGTCACTGGAACATCCGTTAAGCTAAGGTATAGAGGTGTTTCACCGACGTCACGTGCATGATCGCACGTCTCTTTGATTTCAAGGCAGGCGTCCATTGTGTCATAGTGGTATCTATGGTTGTGCTGTGCACATGTGCTGTAAATACGCTTATTGTGCGTGTTTTGCCCTTCAGTGCCCCGGGCAATCCAAACCGTGTGATGTCGCGTGAAATCCCGCTGTACAAATTTGCAGAGAGCAGCTGGAATTCAGTGCCGTGTTAAGTCACCAAGTCGTTAATCCTAAAATTTGTACAGACTTCAATCTTTAAATCAATTCTTCTTAAAGGTTTGCTAAACAGGTTTTAATGCCGAATTTTATCCTTCAACAAAATATTCACAACATTCTGTACATAAAAATTCTTCCCTTTTCGTCCTACTTTTTTAAAAAGTTATCTTGAATGCCCTTTTTTCTAATTTATATGTGAAAAAAGTACTAACAACCACACTCATTTGAAATATTTCCCGCTTGTATCTGTTTGACGTGTTAATAAATCTCTCGCTAATTAGATCAACATTTTCATCGCAAAAAGGTGACGTCAAGAGTTACGCGTCGCTTACTGTCACGATGTCTGATGAAAACTGATATCTTGCACACGCAACAGGCCTGTAGGGAACTAAGTGACATATTGACTGTATAAACAGACGTTCTTTGTCAAAGCTTTTAGTGAGTCATACTACCGGCATGCATCCAAGGCTCTTAATGGCGCTTTCTGTTTCTCCTAACCGGAGAGTGAAGCCTTTGAAACACTAATAATATTCTCTCAGAATCCAAGCGGTTCATGCAACAGTACTCTGTATGTGGCACAAAGTAAAGTAATTGAGAATCAATTCTTCCACGATCTGACAATATGGCGGCTACGACAGCAATCGATGAGCATCGGGGTGAATTTCTCGTCTGTTTTTCGAGGTGTACAGTATCTCATTAAATACACAAAGTAAACATGCACCCCCGGAAGTTGTTAATATTGACTGAGGAATAACAACTGTGGTAGGAATATATAATGTAGCCCTACGTAGACAGCGATGATAGCGCAAACTGATATATGATACGATACAGCCTTAAAAAATCCTTTTATACTTGTTGGAAGAAATTAAAAGAACAACTCTCAACCCTAAGAGGGCGCGTAGAAGAAAACTCCTGTACAAACTTAAAACTCTGTCATCAGACTGTATCCGTCGGGAACCAGCTTTCAATACTTGAACACATTCTGGATGTGCCTACGTAGCAGGCTGTGCGGCACTTAGTTTCTTGTACGGTCATATCCCTGGTTTGGGAAGCTGAGGAACTGAGCAGAGTACGCTCCGCGAGGTAATTCAGTATGGGCTAAAGGATTCAGATATACCGATGGAATTCTAATAGGAAATTGGAAATTGGAATAAAACAGATTCCTTTACACCAGCTTATCAACACCACTGCAACCCCCGGTCCCCTGCCCAGACTGGCTGGAAAGTTTTGTGCATATTCAATTTATGTATTCCAGTATCCAAACATAAATATGATCTATTGGCAAGAAAATTGATGGTATTTTAGACCGACAATAAGGAAATGCAAAGAATAGCCTACGTTTGTAATGAATCATATGAGAGCTAGATGCTGACATTTCGTCAAAAACTCACAAAAGACCAACAAACTGACGGTAACTTCGTCTCTCACATCATCACCGTCTATTCTGATTAAAAACCTCCTTCGTCAATTGACTGCAAATTGCGCATTATATGCGAAAACGCATGAAAATGCAGTACGTAAATGAAAAACAATATGCGTATTAATTGCTTATTAAACACAAAATGAAGTGTAATCGACTCCAGCATCTAGTATGACGTCACTTTTTCAATTCATAACACGTGACGCAATTTTAAGGAACAAAGTCCGTGATTCGCACAAGTACCACTTGACTGCGTCATTTCTGTGACAAAATTTCCAGGAAAATTGGAAAATCAATGATATTGCTCCCCGGAGCAGTGTTATCAGACGCAGTTTCAAATTAAACTGTCTAGCCATTCGACGCACACCGAGAAGCTAACCCGTCGTAGGCCATTGACATCGCATGCTTGATACAGTCCGCTAGAGACTTAACGTTGTATTTTTAATAGCTGATTAAAGCGGGAATTTATTTTTTACATTAATCAATTAACTTTTCTACACCTCATTACTTGTTCATGTATCTACCACAAACGTGAGCTGTAGTTGATGTGGGTCAGTCTATTATTTGATGGATGTTTTTGTAAATTACGTTTCGTCTTCTCCTGATTGTCTTTATTATTAGTGTCGTATTTCGTGGTGGCCATCTTTTTTTATTTAATGCTGTGTAGAAGGAAGTTAACTCGGTTAAAAGCTTCACACCCCCGGGAGAGATGTTGGCGAGGGTTCTTTCCATTACCAGATCGCAGGAGGTCTGGCTTTGTATACATACATGTAAAATTGAGAATTGCACAGCTACGTTTTACACAGGCAGAAACAGCTTATAGTTGTAACAGTGCGATCCCAGTTCTATCAAGCAGTTGTCTACACTCTCCTGAAAGAAGTATGTGTATATCCACAAAAGTTTCACATTAGATAAATCACTTTCGGTTGTAAATGACATGCATTTTTTAGTCTGCCATTTGGGATATCAAGGAAGTTCTAGGCAAGAAGTAACGAACGACAGAATGAACTTACCTACGAACGAACGGACAGACGGATGGACGACGAACGAACAAATTAACGAACGAACTCAGAAGCCCACTACGCATGTACGTGACACCTATCATGTCATGTCCTTTGAAAACTTATTCCACTACACCAATACAATGGCTATGTTTTGATTTTTTTCATTGCTTTTTATTCATTTTTTTTTTATTTTTGTTTTTTGTTTGTTTGTTTTTCGTTTATTTATTTATTTTTTTGTTGTAAAAGTAAATATCTTGTTCAAAGTTTTAATCTAGTTAAGTTTAACATTATGATTTGTGTGTGTGGGCGATTAGGCGAGTGAAAAGATGTGTCAAAAACTTTTTCAGGAGAGCATGATTAAACCACAATTCCCATGTCATTGGCTTTTCTACTTGATTGTTTAGCTTCATACTTTTTCAATTCTGTATTTTTGGAAGTCAATTCAAGTGAAATATTTGCGGTTTTCCACCCGACCCATCAGACCATGATTAATCAACGCGATATGTGTGCTTGTTTAACTAAGCCTATATAAGTCATTAGTGCTCAATAATGCCAAGTAGCCTTGGAATCACGTTATTTTTGTTCGCTTGTCTGTCTTCCAAAATGTCAATAGTTATGCGTCATTTATAATTGCGACCTTGGTATCGCTGGGAATGACGTCATAATTGAAGCCTGGCAACCGTGTATGGCGAATGTTTCTTCACTTATCTTCCATATTATTCCTTTTCAGACAACTCAAGCTGAGAATATTGCAGAACTCGTCGCTGCTAATAAGTGGAGGTTCTAAAGGATTTTTACATGGAATACTGTGTGACTATATGACAGCAACTCGGCTATTGTTCTTATCTTGTTCATCTTGTTCATTTGTGAGCAAAAGCACGTATATTCTAAACATAAGATTAACATAAGTTATGAAACCTTGAAATTTTTTCCTTCGATTAAAATCATACTCAGTGGCATTGGCTTACATCCAGTGTGTGATTCATATTTCGGATATGATCAAGCAAAAAATTGCTACAGTGAGCGTGCATTAAAACTGTCAGCAATTACAAAAAAAACCGGAAGTAATTGGCAGCATGGTTACATCGGTCGTTATGCTGTGACATATTATGACATGGCGGCTACTCAAGCGGTGACAACTACTGTGAGTGTTACAAACACTGTTAAGGAAATTGGAGGGGGTAACTTTTTGTCGGCTAATTCGCCAGCTAAGCCTGCACGACAACTGTCGGACCCAAATCACAACTGTTTACAAGAGCTTAAGGAGGCTTTACTACCAAAAATGATTGACAAGGACCAAAATGTGACGTCAGATAGGAAGACGGAGAACAGCAATCTGACAATTAATGGCAAGAAACTAGAAAATGGAACCACAGACATTAATAAATGTAATATTTCGCTCAATCAATACAAGGCTAAAAATTTTGATGAACTTTTGATGGAGAAAGACTTTTTATTAAGAATATTTTATTATTTTTCCGTCCCTGAGAGGAGCATGTTAACTCTGGTGTGTAAACAGTGGAGAACATTCCTAAACCAGCCATCGTTTTGGAAAGGAGTGACGCCAATATTGCACAAACGAGACTTGTATGAGGACACGCCGGATGGTAATAAGGAATTCACTTCTCTTTCAACTTTCGAGCTGAGGGAATTTGAATCCGTTTGTTTGGTCAGTGTATCAGATATGGATATTTGTGAATTTATTGATCACTGCCCCAAAACGAAAAGAACTCTTAAAGCGATATCACTACGTCGATCAACTGTCACGGACGCGGGATTAGAAGTTATGCTTGAACAATTGGGGGCGGTATCGTCACTAGAACTTAGCGGTTGCAATGACTTCACCGAGGCTGGGCTTTGGGCAAGTTTACAACCTCGTCTCGTGTCCCTTAGCATCAGCGATTGTATCAATGTTGCCGATGAGAGTGTAGCGGCAATTGCACAACGCCTCCCCAATCTTCAAGAACTTAATTTTCAAGCCTACCACGTGACTGATGGGGTTCTGGGTTGTCTAGTAGCGCTTCGTGGGGGATCTCTGACGTCACTGAGACTGAAATCATGTTGGGAATTGACAAATCAAGCGGTGGTCAACCTTGTCCACTGTCTGCCTCAGCTGACCACTCTCTCACTCTCAGGCTGTAGCAAGATCACGGATGAAGGAGTCGAAATGATTGCAGCGAACATGGCCAAATTGACTAGCTTAGATCTATCTTGGTGCCCGAGAGTCACAGACGCAGCTCTAGAATATATCGCATGTGACCTTTCGAAACTGGAAGAATTAACACTGGATCGGTAAGTTTGACATAATTCTCCAATTTTGCTGTAAATTTATGGAGTCCCATGTTTTCCATATACTCACTGTACTTTTGCCAAAAAACAACTGGGCGAAGGACATGAGCAAACCATAAATTGATCACCTCAATTACACGCCGCTATTTACCATTTACGTTTGCGGGATTTTTTTAACCAATAGGCGTAACTTCAGTTTTGACCAACGCCAAGCGTAGCGACCTATGGGAAAGGGTGCAACGTTTTCATAACGGAGGGGGGGGGGTTAGAATGGTAGAATGATGAAGGTAGTTGAGTCACGGGTTTAAGTGCGATGTATTTAAAGATTTATCCATTAACTGTGTCGTGTTTCAAATTATAAATTGAAAGTGACAGAGTAACCTTATATCCAAGCACAAGTAATATGGGAAAGTACGAATATTGATATGTTGACATGCTATGTTGGTTCTGTTGGACTCACGGTTATATTCCTTGTTCTAGCACAAACATCGACTTATTTCTACTGTTATACTGTATCTATATGTCTACTGTTATAATCTATAATAAATATCCTGATCGAGTTCATGCACAATTTCCTCTCCATGCATTACACTGCAGTACTACAAAAAACTTTCACAAAAAAAACTTTCACAAAAAAAAAGGTCAGTGCATTTCTACGGCGGCCTGTAATCAGGTAATAGTCCTTAAGGATTCTTGAAAAGAATAACTCTTTTGCCTAACCCTTATCCACGAAAATTTTTTGGGGGAAGTATGCTTTAGCCCCCTCCCCCACTTTCCAAGGACGAAAACCCCTTATTATCTCTTCTGTAAGAAATGTCAAAAATTTGAAAAAATTTACCTTAGAATCTGTTAAAATGATGCACAAATTGCATTTAAGGACCCTGAAATATCCAAAAACTCTCTAAAGGGCTAAGAATGTCAAAAATTTACAACAATTTACTTTAGAATCTGTCCAAAATGATGCACCAAATTGCATTTAAGGACCCTCAAATATCCCAAAATTTTCTACAGGGCTAAGAAATGTCAAAATTTTTCAGTAATTTATCTTAGAATTTGTCCAAAATGATGCACTAAATTGCATTTAAGGACCCTCAAATATCCCAAAATTTTCTAAAGGGCTCAGAAATGGCAAAACTTTGCTTTAATTTACCATAGAATTTGTCCAAAATTATGCACCAAATTGCATCTGAGGGCCTTCAAATACCCCAAAATTTTCCAAAGGGCTAAGAAATGTCAAAAATTTTCAGTAATTTACCTTAAAATTTGTCTAAAAATGATGCACCAAATTGCATCTACAGACCCTCACATATCCAAAAATTTTCTAAAGGGCTAAAAAATGTCAAAAATTTCAGTAATTTGCCTTAGAATTTGTCCAAAATGATGCACCAAATTGCATCTAGGGACCCACTCCCTACTAGTATCATATATGTCAGTTCCTAAAATACTTACAAAATGTCACACACTATAATAAAAGTAGACCTACCTTCGACAGGCATTGGGTACCCAAGGCTAACTATAGGGTATATATGTCTCATGGCTGCTGTAAATACGGCGTATAAGGCAGGGGCGGACTGGCCCACCGGGAAAACAGGAAATTTCCCGGGGGCCCCACCCCTTTGCCATTGGGGGCCACTTTCGTCATATGCCATAATTCTACATAGCGATTTTGGGGCTGGATTAACTAGTAACCTTGATGGCCCGTAGTTGGGAGGCTATTGGGTGGGACGAACGGATTGTACGAAGAAAATCTCTACACACGGACAAAGCTATGGACACACTGTTTTACAAGCTGATTCTGTACCAAAAAAGCCTATGTACAGATGTAGGCATTCTGCATTTACGCTCTCCCTAGAAAACCAGCACTGCCGCCTGCCTCGCTAGACCCGTCAGGCTAAACTGCAACTCAGTATCTGTTAACCCTCTCATTCTCTCAGGTGAGTTGTGAAAGAGTTCAATTTGTAGCAAACTGATAATCATAAAGACAAGAGTTCGCTGCATTCTCTCTGAGGAAAATCTGGAAGCATTTATACTGAGTATCGAGAAAGATCTTCTTGAGCAGTAGCGCCGGCATTGGGGGCATGGGAGACTTGTCCCCCAATGGATTTCTGAAAAATTTCCGAAAATTTTAAAATGATCCCAAGAGGCATTTAAGCTATAGATTTCTGTAGAAGTAGGGTGGGGTGTGTTTCTGGCCAAATGATGGATCTATTGTAATCCTTTCCTATCACAAATGTTTCTCAAGCTATCAGTTTTTGGGCAAACGCTTTGCAAACTATCAAAATTTTCGCACACTCCGCGCGCCTCAAACCTTACCTGAATGTTGTTCTTATTATCAATATCATCCAAGCACAGCGGTAAAGCTTGAAAGTTGTTTACGAATTACAAGGCAACAGACTGGTTTTTGAGAGGCATGTAGGTTTGCTGGGAACTTGAAAGTGTCTTGAAAGTGTCATTCATCACGGTTGAGCCCCATTTCATGACCATTATTAAGGTTATAACACTCCCAACATCTTTAGGGGCTCGCATCATCTTTCAATCTAATCTGTATCATGACGTGGAAGGTTGAAAGTACGTATTTGCCGTTATACATGTTCACCCTCCCTTTAGATTCCTAGCCCAGGACGTCACCTTCATGCAGTGACAAAGGAAGGATCCCCAAGCTTTATACAAGCGCAGGGACTCATATAAAATGTGCAATTACGCAGACTTTGGGGGGGGCTGAGGTGACATTACGGTATCATCTGTGGTGCCCCCATCACCAAATTCTGGTGGCGCCACTATTCTTGAGGGCATTTCAGTTGATGGCATCATTCTCAATTTCACTGAAAATCACTGTTTTATTGGTTTAAGAAATTGAGCCTTTCCCGTTGATAAAAAATATGCCAGCAAGAATCATAGACAATGCATGAAAGGCTTAAGTGACTAAAGTGAGTTTGAAATTTACGTATTTCAGCTGGGTGTGGTGGCAATGTTAAGTGATCAAGTAATCTTTTAAGAAAAACAAAGGTAGATTTTAAGTCATGAGAAACGTTTTTAACTATCAAATTTAGTACAAATTGTGATGCAATCTAAAAATCATCAGAAGGACTATCAGGCTAAACATTAATAATCCCCTGCCCCATGAAAACACAGACAAGGGCAAAATGATGTTATATGCTAATTGCGATTTTGGTTGTTTTAATCACGTGCGTCGGGGGCCCCCTATGGGTCAAATTTCCCGGTAAGTATTTCCTCCCCAGTCCGCCCCTGGTGTAAGGTTAGTAGCCTACTGTGTAGCCTACTGTGCAGTAAGCACCAATATAATTTTACAGTAGGTTACAGCACTTAAAGGCATTTTTCAGAGACAAAATTCAGTAATTTCAAAAAATGCAGAAAATTTTTCTCTTTTAGGAAGTGAAAACCGCATCTCAATAGCTTGCAGTGTTTGAAACATACAAATTTTTAAAGAAATGCAATTATTTCTCAAGATGAAGTGCATTATGGGAAATCTGTGATGTCATTGCGGCACATTAGTTTGCCATAGAATTGAATTTCTTTATGATATTAATGCCGCTGTAGGGAATATTTATCATTTTTTTTGTTATGCCCTACATGTGGTGTAGATTTGTGCTTAACCTACATGGAAACATATTCAAACATTCCAACAGTATCAAATTTCAAGGACAAACAGGACATTCAAATATAAGAAAAAACAAAAGGAATCTGAGGCAATGTGCCCACTTTACATAACAATCTGTGACCTTGATGAGAACTGGAGGTATTTTTGACAATAATAAGCACTCTTTAATATGAGATATCTCGAGTTAGGAAAAGAGTATTGCTACGGGGTTTGGAGGACTCGAATTGGAAAATTTTTCTCTCTCACATGAGATCCTCGTGAAATGCCACTGGAAAATGCCTTTAAAATTCTGGTGACCGTGACATGCCAGCACAAACTCCTGATTTGACTTGGCACTTAAAGAGTAAGATTTCCCGAGCAAAGATTGGTTGGAATTATTTCAATATCTTTTATGGTTCTCAAGCAGTGGCGTACGCAGGAATTCTCTGAAGGGGGGCATGCTGTATGTTGTGTGCTCGCCGGGCCTAAGGAGGGGTCTGAGGGGAGGGGTGTCCCCCTCCCCTTTGAAATTTTTTGAGAAAATGTGTGTCCTTACATGCAATCTGGTGCCACATAGGCCTATAATACCTTTTGAAGTAAAATTTTTGTCACAAAATTGCGTAGTTTTAGGAACTAAAAAATGGCATCCGTGAGGGGGGCATGGCCCAATGCCTCCCCCCTACGTGCGCCACTTTTCTCAAGATGTAACTCTTCAAAGTTTGATCGTTTCAGAAGTAACTCATTGCCTACTCAAAAATAATGTGTGGTTTTGCACAGAGTTGGCATATCTTTTGTTAACCCTTTGTTAATTATCTCTTAATTACTCATCAGATAGTTTACAGTTTGGTGAGTGATACTGATATTTTTCAAGGACACACTTTTCACTTTCAAAATAAACCCCTCAGGATATACTAATGTTACAACTGTCTTTGAAATGAATGTAGAAAAAACAAAGGATAACATACGCCATATTTGGCATGTCCCTCTCTCAACATACAATTTTGCATACTTTGCTCATGTTTATTGATGATGAAAGTGTGAAAAAGAAAGGACCCTGTAAAATGGTCAATTTTTGATGGGAATTGAATCTGTTTTCTAGATTTTTAATACTATTTACACCAATTATCGTACTATATCATTTTCATGTCATCAGACCTTTAAGTTCGAAGACTGTATTCTATAATTTGCCGTTTGAGGTTTTCAAACCACATAAGCCGCTGAATGCATTTAAAATTTAAAGGTTCATAAAAATTGGGCAGAATTTCAAGTAGAAATTGATTTACTACTGGGAAATTTAAGCTACTGTTGATTTTAATCCTAGACATCGTCGACTTCCCGTTGGATTTACTATAAAACCAAATCCGCGAATGACAACTTTTTCAGAGTTTATTCATTCGCTGGTAAAATTACTGCAGGCGTTTTGTTTATCACCTCACAGTACAGGAATAGGCTATGTTGAGTTATTAGCAATTCCATAAGTTTAGCTGTAGATATTTTTCTGTACAGTCACACATTGTTCAGGTAAGACATTCACTGCAGGATTCTTGAGCACCGTTATTAACCTGCAGTCTTCAGACGTTCTAACAGTAAAGTACCTAATATGTTTCCTTAATTTTGTATTCAATCCACCACCACGACTGTGACTACCACTTATAAATGATGTCTATCATTTAATCAAGAACTTTTCATACAAAGGAAGTGTTTCGTACTGAACTGCCCTTCCACATGAACTGGGTCAGAGAAACTGTCACGTGACCTGACTCTTAATCAAAGTTGTGCTGGAAGCTATGCTGCCACAAACATAATAAATATCATACGAGCTATAAATTAAAGAAATATACACCTGCTGAGGTACTATACCAGGGATTTTCACACCCTTGAAAATGCGTTTTGCTAGCTTCAAATTTTGAATTTAGCTTATATTGACCTTAACTGCTTTCTTTAACTTGAAGGGCAAGGTTTCATAGAAAACGACTACCTTTGGTATTTTTAAGTCATAGTAATAAAGAAACTGGAATTAGGTGTTACCACAACATTATGGCAAGGCAAAGTTTCCGTACTTTGGTAAATTGGAAACGACGTCCGTGTCCGCTTACAGGCAACCGTACTATTTCGTGACGTCAATTGGAGTGTAAAAAATATCTGTTGTGCTCGAAAGCACATCCGACCAGAAATGAAATATCGTGCATGAAATCTTCGAAATAAAGTATTTATGAAATCGGCATTTATTCAGGGAGAACTCTTAAGGACTTACTGTAATCATATTTTGTAACAGAAAATCTGACAACAGACACGTTAGTCTCGATATAATGTAGGTCACTACTTATAGTGTCAACATGTAAAGGTATTTTGTGTTCCATATACTGCTAATGGTGGAATTTATGGCATACATCTACTGACGTAAATGTCAGCCTACAGTGGATAAACTGCTCTATACTTCTGTCTTGCTGCAAGGAACGCCAAGGACACATTTATCTGCTGTATTTGCTAATAATATGTCGCAGATAATATGTAGGATACAAAGGTGTTGCCGCCTTCGAACAAGTTGACAAAAATTCTGAATGCTTCATTATCAATACCGGTACAAAACTGCAGAGTGAACATTTACATTTAACGGCAGGAGGTTTGCTGTCAGGTATACAGATAGACCAAAGTGTCATGCAGATAGGCCTACATTATTTTCAGGCAACGAATTTGTACAATCATGCCAACTACAATGATAGATCTGAACCGAGCTTCGATCATTTCACTCATTTTTTAATCAGAAGCAACATAAATTTTCAGTTAATTTAAAAGAAAGAAAGAGAAAGCTTTGCTTCAGTCTAAGATAAATAGCCTAAAGTTATTTCGTAAACAGCGCATGATACCGTTTCAATCATTTTTTAAATTTTTGTGCATTTTTATTTTAGTCTGACTTTCACATGAATTTAGTGATTCTATGCAGAGTTCTTTTACGTAAATAATGGCCTTGCAAACATAGTTTTTGCTACAGGCATAACTATTAAAAAACAATAAAACTCAAAATTTTTGAAGAAATGTGTGAGTATGACTGGGTTAACACAGCAAATCGAATGTGTATAATACTTTGCACGTTTAATTCGCGACTCTTCCATGGAGATTTCTATGCCACGTTGACGGCGACAGTTTGCCTGGCCATGCCTCCCATGTGTAGCAGAGATATAAGCTATGCTTCATTCTAATATTCCTGTATTGATATTTCAGCGACAAAATGTGACCTATCCACTACCTTTGCGTGCAGTTATGCCTCAAGCGTTTTTCACTCAACACAGAATCTGAAATCAACGATGACAGTAAGAAAATTAAGGCAGCGCGTTAATGAAAATAACAAGAATCTTTGATATTAGTCGCAGACTGTGCAAAGAAGAGTTTGTTATTAAAGCATTTGACGGCAAATTAAGCAGTTTACGGCTTGAGAATATCTAACATTAAAAGCACTGCAAATTCTGGTGCATCATGGAGTCAATTTGTTACGTGGTTGTAAAGTACTCACAAATTGACCAAGCATTTGTTCGTAATTTTTGTGGTCGTTCCAAAGCGTTACACGTTGTACCTTTTAATGATTCCCAAAATCTGGTTGTTTTCAAACATGTTAATAACAACAGCAGTAATACGATAATATAAATATGAATACACGGGTTCACAGTAAATACAAGTTTGTCAGTTAGTCAAAAGTTTGTCTGAATTACCCAATCGCATTCTTGTTTGAGTAATTTGTGAGACATTTGACTAATTGTAACAATTACAGACCAAGAAATATTTGTCACAAATAAGTCAACGAGGTCAAAAATGAAGTAAATTCGTCAAAATAAGTCAAATGTTCTTGACTAACTTGGTCAGTCGATTTAGAATATGGTTTGACTATTTTTTCTTAACAGTGTTGCCACATTACAGAGCCATGCAAGGTTCTCTATAAAAATCGCTTACAATCTGTTCATCCGAAAAATTGTTAGGGAATGCATCTGCCCACTTGGTCATAAACAGGCGGCATGAATAAGTATGACGTATACTTATCAGAAATGTGTCACGTTTTCTAATAAACAAATTTCCCCAAAAGACATTCACAAAGTCGCTGTTTTTTACAGAAACGTAAACCTATGTGAATGGGCTAAAAAGTAATGATAAAATGTATGCAAAGAGCAACTGAAGTAAGTCAGGCTTATCATTTTTTAAAAAAAAAAAATTTTACATACGTAAGTTGATAAGTACTGACGTGTCTAGAAACTTAAACCCAATACGACTGTTTCCTCCCCTAAGTTTGGTCTTAGAACATAGGCTATATGGGATCGGTCGGTCATCCGGGTTTTTTCGTTACCCTAGCAACCTTGGAGTGAAAAAAACATCTGACAGCAGTATAACCATATGAGAACACTTAACGCGCTACACTGCTGGAGTGAAAACAATCCCTGCACTACACTGTAGTGCAGAATACGCGCAATTCATTTGTTTTCACTCCAACACGTTGTTGTCAAGGGGAAGTGACGTGTCACCGACCGACCCCATAGGTTACAGGTATGATATTGTAAGACCTAACAGTTTTTCGTTAAGACTTACTCTACAATGGTAATGTTAGATATATGCAAAAATGCTGCTAAATTGACCAAAACTAGCAAACTAGCTTTAAGTGTATTTCTATTATACTCTGCAAACAGTACAGCAATACTTCCACAATTAAAAAAAATATATAAAAATAATAATAATAATAATAATAAAACATTGTTATCGAAAAAGCTATTAACTTTCAAATTTGTCCGACAATGCACTTTGCAAATGAGCAATCTTGCATGCACTATGTATGGCTTCTATAAGCATGCATTTGTTTGTTCAGTCGAGTGCGGAATAGACCTAACGTTATTTTTAATCCTCGCCAAGTGTAATCTTCCTTCTTGTTTCAAAATTCTTACGGGAAATTTACCACCTTTGGACTGAGTTAAAATGTTGTAGGTCAAGTCGAGCAGCTAGCAGTGTGGATATACTTCCCTAAAGGTACAATTATCTAAGCTGTTGACATTTTCTTTGCAAAGAGACGGTAAACTGTCTGACATTTAGAAAAAAACTGGATGTTTAGGCTATGAAGATTGTCACTTCGTCAAAAAGAAAGATTGAAAATTGTAATTTAATAAGAGCAAAACGCACCCCATGAACTACGTTCAGTTTAGTCGGTAATTTATTTTACATCCGGGACAGTGGTCGGTCACGTGTACAGTAGATATGGGACGCTTCTTTTGCCTGTGAAGAAATGTAACAGAGAGAAAATAAAACACAAATTAGCATAATGTACAAAGATATACATTGAGCACTGTGCGTGGGTGGTGTGGGATTTCGTTGTACAAGTCTTCACAGCTCAAATCGGGCTATTAGTAGCTTTTGACCTTTATGAGAGTAAGCCTTTTAAATTTTTACGTTCGCTTTACAACAAAAGTCACTATTTCAAAATATTCACTTCCAGAAGTTAAGCTTTCTAAAGGTCGAATGCGTGTGAGTGTTTGTGCACAGAAAGGACATTATGTAAATGCAATCTTTTCCCCAAATAAATGGACATTACAAAGAAAAAAAACCAACCGGTATAAGCTGCATCGAGAAAATAAAGCTTTTGGTTGTACGTACTTGCTGTTCTCAAAGACGTATACAGCGGGGTTCTCGGGGCGATAGCTTTCAGAGTAAAAAGAATGTCCATTTCGGGGCAAAAATTTCAATTTTAGGGCCTTGGTTCACTATTTTTCAGGACAAAATTAATGTCGTGATTATTTGTATAGCAAGGAATGTTTTCAAGTCAGTCAAATTCTTCCCAAACCAGTTGTGCAGTGTCACGCCATAAATGTCAATCGGGCCATGTTGTAATGGTGTGGTGGTTCCGTATGTGCAGCTTTCCAAAAGAAGCATTAAATATTAAACTATGGCTATAGCAGGGCCTACCAGGCCTACGCAACTCCCAGTGGTACCGTAATTAATATAGGGCTAATTGAAGAGTGATGTGGAAAATAGTAAATTAAAGGGAAATCACAGTCACCCCAATCAGAATTTATACACCCCGTCATCCTTATTCATGGATGGCTTTCTCAAGTTGGATCATGTGACAATATTTTGAGAAATTGATGGAGAATAAGTCTTTGCTTTACATTTTATTTTTAATAGTTATATTCAAAAAAATTACAGGCACTGTAAATAAGAGGAGATTAAAAAGAGTTTGCTGATTTTTCAAAGCAAATTTGCATGGAACGACTGCCTTCTTGCCTTTAACCTCTAAATATTAAGAGAAATTACGAAATTATCATCATCTCGCTTCACATTTGTTTTGATTTTCAGGTGTGTTCGCATAACTGATACAGGTGTCGGCTTCCTTGCCACTTTGGGTCGGTTGCGCTCCCTTTACTTACGATGGTGTTCCCAGGTACAAGACTTTGGTCTACAAAACCTTCTCGAAGTACAAAGCCTGCGGGTTCTGTCTGTGGCAGGTAAGTACAAATCAGTGACTTTACATATACAGACACAATGAGAGTAAGTTAAGAGAATTAAAGGCAGTGCAATCGACAGATAATTCCACAGGGAAACCAGTAAATATAGGATAAATTTAGGCTCTGCCTTTCAGGATCGGAGTTTCTTTGCGTGTTACGCATTTCACAGCGGTTCTTATAGTGATAATTTTCTTCTAATTATTCTATGTATTCACCCCATCCAATTAAAGTGTGAGTCCAAGGTGTAGCCTGCGACAGTGGAGTGCAGAGAGGGGAACCAGGGGCATTGATCCAAACTCTTTGGTACTCATGAGAGGGATATAAAAAGCGAGAAAATGGGGAAAGAGGGTTTGTCGGAGAAAACGAGACCTTAACCCCGACCGGTGGAAATTTCTGAATTCTCTAAACGTCACTGACCAGAAAGATTTTAGTATATATCAACTTGCTTTATCGCACAGTGCATATATAGGGCTATCGCACCTCAACCGATGTTGAGGTGCGAAGAAGTCTTTTCCATAAAAGGAGTTTATTTCACTAAATTATTCTAAATAGGCGTAATTGTATGTCTTTTTGTTGATTTTGTAGCTATTTGAGAAGGTTTATACAAGATTCTTGATAACACTGGTAAAACCTCAGGTAACAATCATGTTTGTGAGGCACTTAAAAGAGAACCAGAAGGAAGTCTTCAGGTCTCATCCTATCTTAATCCCAAATCGTAGATAAACAGTCAGTAGATAGTTGCAACCAGACTAATCCCATGAGCGTAACATGATGTCTTTATTAATTCTAAGTCATCACAGAATTCTTTTAAATACGCGTATTTAGCAGAACAATGTCCTATTATTTGTTAAGATCATACGAGTTAAGAGCTATCAACCATGGACAGCGTTTAATTTGTTCTCAATATTCAGGATATTGGGGGCAATGACCCTATTTTTTAATAATTTACTGTGTGAAAAAACAAAATCAATGGGCGATTTCTCAAACACTGGGAGACGTGTCCCCTGGGATCGCCGCCCATGTCAACAGCTATGAAAAATTTGAAAACGAATTTCAGTTAAGTCATCTGATTGGCATCGTCATAAATTTTACCTCACAGGCTTGTAGGCTTACCAATGTATTCAGTATACAGTTAATGATCAAATATACCCCCCAAAAGGACAGCTGTTTGAGATACGGTAAGTCTTGTGTTTAACAAATGTCCTATACGCAGGAACGACCTACGCCGATCCCATTCCATTTCATGTATAAGCTCGAACGTGACGAACAAGAAGAAAAAGCATCGTCCTTGTAGTTGCCAATAAACCCATAAAATAATTTTTCAAGCAGGCATGATACAAGGTTTATTAAATAAACTGAAGGATATCAATCTTTTGGACGATGGGAGATTGCATGACTGACAAAATCGCTGCAGTATTCACGACAGATCAGTGAACCACTCGGCCTCTAATTTGTGTCGACACTCCAGGCTACCCCTTGGTACGCAATGCATGCCAACCGACTGTCTGGTATCGAGAGGCAAAAAATATCTCTTGGGGCACAAGTAACTCTTAATTGTCAAATCACGCTTTGTTATGTCTCATGCATAACGACAGACTCAAGTGTGGAACTAACATTCCGTAAATAATTTTGCGTTCAACATTTGAATTGAACAGCCAATGATGAGGGGAAGATACACTTGGTGGCTAATAATTTTCCGGTGCGTAGATATCTTTGCTCTCTCTATACGACATAGCTAGGATTCCGCAAGACCGATTGGTGCTTTCTATTTGTAGGGTTGACGTGTCATAAAGGAATCTAATCAACTTGAATATTGGTTAAGTTGTTTCCAGTAGAGATTGGGGAAACGGATAGCCTACTTCTGTCGCTTTTAACACAATAGAAATTTGTGAGATGATCGTTTATATATAAACGATATGACAAGTTAAAAGAAGATACGAAAAAATATATTTGCAAATACCAAGTGATTTCCTCCGTGTCCATTTAATATCCAGATTAAAATGACATCTACGTCACGGCCTAGCTACAGTCATACCAGAGGAAAGCCTATGCCATGAAGATAAAAGGCAATATCAATGATAAAGAAAACTTGTGCTTTTCTAAGAAAGGAAAATATCAGCTTGTTGCGTTGCATTTCAAGCGCGGCACCAAAATCTGCCCAATGCGGGGGCCAATCTCCCAGACAGGAAGAGGGCACTTTTTCCAAAGTCCCCTCGACTCACTCGCGGAGAACCAAGAGGCGAAACCAATTATTTACTAACGAAGGAGTTCTGCTCCTTGAAGGAGCTAAGTCCCCGAAAGGACACAACTTTAATGACCAACCCCTCGACCCTCATATACCTCTACATCATGGGTCTGTCATGCGTGGTCTACTACTTGCCTTAAGGGAGGATAATGCAAATTTGGGTTTTATTGAAGAAAGTTTGAAAATTTTGAACTTTTACAGAGGAAATTGGAAATTTGGGGGTTTTAAGAAAAAGTCTGCCCTCCTTGAGAGCAAAACTATATAAAACGTCTCGGCGATAAGTTAACACCGGGATGTACATACTAATCGCTAAGCCTCCCGACAAATTGGAAGTTTCCCGAGATGAGAGCCTTCCCCGACCGCACCTTGGCGGCACCTCGGGTTTTATTGCGGTTACGGGGAGAGACTGTAAACGAGTACATTATAGCTATGGCAGTTTCTTCCCAGGTAGACTAAAATGTTCTTGCACGTGTATGCAAAAAAATTAGATAATATTTAACATTTCAAAATAGCAAAACATTTTATAAACTATTTTTTTCCGGAGTCTCATATGTTACACACTTTCCATGTGTATAGGTTTTTGTATAACTTGACGGTGACACAGAACGCCATTTCTCCTGATTGTAAATAATATTTGTAATAGCTGGGACTGGATATACTCAGTGAACTAGTAGTTTTACTCAGTCCCAGCCAGTGTGTCTTTAGAGGAAATTGCGTAGAACTGTCTAACTGTCTGAATAGGGGCCTATAACAGGCTCGCATCCGGCAGATTTTTCCAGATAAAGGTATCTTAGATGGTAAGGTCTTGTGAGCAATATGCAAGATTTTAAAACGTGGATCACCCTATTCTGTATAGACTACTAACATATTAAACATTGTTCATTATGAAAGGGCTCCGTATTTCATGAAGTATACTCAAAATTCTTAATTGTTTCTATTTTTCTCTACCTCAGGATGCCCGTTACTGACAACGGCTGGATTGTCAAGGCTAGCACAAGTTAAGCAGCTAGAGGAGCTTGAATTAACCAACTGTCCGGGAGCCTCAGAAGAGTTAATGCTGTACTTGAAGAAGAGTCTGCCCAACTGTACAATAATTCACTGACCGTGTCCTCAAAAGCAACAACACTATATCTTGCAAACCAGAAGCAACGTGGTGGCCTCAGGAAATATGAGATTTAAAATTCCCCTAAAGGCTTCCGTTACTAATGTCAGAACAACGAAGTAAATTGATGCATCTACACCGCTTTCAATTGAGCGCGAGCGTAAAAGGTCACACACAAACAGTCACTTTCATAAACAAAACGTTGTCGAAAATTTAATATTGTCTACAAAGCAAGAACATAAGGTAACCTATTTCAATTTTCGAACGTTCTTCTATTCCACCAAAGAATTTTTACATGGTGCAATGTACATGTTCGTTGCTTTACTGTACGTGACAGCGACCTCTTGCAGTATCAACGTAATGGGTCAACATGGGAAACACTGCTTCTTTTAATTTAAATTATTTCTGTGAGTTACAGTATTCAGGTGGAAAAAAATTTGCACTAATTTGACTGTTTGAAGAGCGGTCAAAATGTAACCTTGATTTATCCTTTGAACATTTGGGACAATACCACATACGTACGTGAAGTAGCACGTATATCCGGTACTTTGCACGAGCATTAGTGGTACCGTGACTTATGTAATTGGTCACAAAGTGTATGCGCGTACCCCTGCGCTTCGCTTATTCCCCCAACATGGCGGATTTTCTGCCTTGATATTAGAACAGTGACGTAGTTGAATAAACGGTCTACACGTGAAGAAATGGCAAAGATTACATGTGTCCTCGTATGTCAGTGTGAATATGAATCCTGCCCCATGAGTTGACCCCAACTAAACGATTGTAACATATTTATCGCTACATTGCACGGTAACTGTTTGCTAACATTTTCACTTTGTTTACAAGCATTTTCAGTTTACACTATATTAAATATGTATTAAATTATATTAAAAATACCGCACATGCGAAGACATCGTATGTAGGCCTAGTAAAGTATTGATGTGGGCCAAATGTATGGCAATTTCATAAAAATTTTTATCTTTCAGTCGCCCGATAACACTTTCATTGAGTCTCATATAGTCTCACATACATGAGGAGGCCCTCTAATACCTGAACTGCAGATAAACCAGAGTATGAATACGGCATTGTCTGTAGTATACTATAGGCTACATTATCAAATCTGCAGTCTAAGTATTTGCTACAACCAGGCCCATAGTCAAGGGGGAAAAGCTCCCCCCCCCTTGAAAAATTTTTGGCCCCCTAGAGAGTCTTCAAGTTGCCATTGACTTAATACATTTTTACACATTTGGCCCCCGTGAAGAATTTTCCCCAAAGCCATTTCGCCCCCTTTCAGTACGTTGTCTGGCTACAGATCTTGGTTACACTCGTTACACGCAACCACGCATTCGACATGTTTATGATAACCTATTATTACGTCTGATGTTTCGCGCTCTTTTCTTACGTGGTCGCTGAAATTTTCTCTTTTTTCTTTTTATTAAGTAATTTTTTTAATCTAGGAGGTATAACAGCCTAATAAAAACCTATCAGTTTCACGTCTATATGCACATTGTGGTAATTTTTCTGGAGACAATCTTGGGTTTGATGTTTTGACTTCCCTTGAAAAAATCAAATCATCCTGCACATTTTGGTGTATAGGACATAACCTTTCTTCTATCTTCCTTATCTATACGGCCTTCCTGCAAATCAGATCATCTTCTATTAGACGGGGGTGTCACATATTCCTGCATGCTAAGATGTCAGGCAGTCTTAACTGCCTAAAGTAGAACAGGTGTGTCACATTGAGATCAATAATTAATTGAAGTTTTTGTAACTCAAGAAACTTTCACACCATGAAGCTGTAGGCCTACGACATCACCACTCGAAAAGCGTAGGCAAGTTTTGGAAAACTACCCACTTAAGAAAGTATTCATTATTTATGGTGTCAATTTAATCATTGTTGTTTCTACTAATAATGTAAGACTCTATGCATTGACGTCACGCTGACGTCATAATAGAGACAAACAATGGAGCTAGCTAGAAAAGGTACGTAACTTTGGAATACAAACTGTGCACATGACGCGACGTAGCGTTCGCACGCTTTTCCAGCCGGTGCTAAAACTGTTGCTGTTTTCAAAAGGAAACCGCCTGCTATGCTTTTGGGGTTATACCTCACCGAGGGCGCACTTTCTATTTTGTGACATCATGTGCACAAGGTCTATAAGTACTGCAGTATCTGAGTCTGGAATATGCAGGCGTGGCATAGCTTTTCAATTTCGTAATTTCACTCGGATCACAAGGGGATGATTCGATTTCTGTCAAAATAGGGAAATCACTGGAATTTGATAGTAAAGACTGATCTATTTCATTATAGTATTCAGACAATTCAAAACAGGAGAAATTAAGAGCATATTATGATTACATGGGTTTCAATCAATTGAGTACTAGAGAGTGTGGTTTTTAGGGGGTACACCAAAGAAGAGCCGGAGCAGTTGTGTGGGGTTGGCTGTGAGTCAAAAAGCTCAAAACATACCATTTAATTTGGTAAGTCGGCAATTTCAGCCTCAATTTAGCTGGCAGAGCGAATGAGTTTTTTACAGTTCATAGCAACGAGAAAATATAGGGGGGTAGTGTGGCATAAACCAAAGAAAGGCACTACGCAGGCTATTGTAAATAATACGAATCTATTTAAGATTTCTCAATCCTGACACAGAATCATGAAACAAATAGACTGTTCCCTTTTTTACCACCTGCGCTTTTCAGGCTAGAATAGCAAATATTTAATTTTTGAGAACGTTTCCCAAACGAATCCTTACAATTCTGAACGGCTGTTTAATTACTTTTTTTCAGCTGATTAGTCATATTTATTTCTTTCCACGGTGAAGCGCTTTTGCAAAACATTCTGTTCTTTCATTCTGAGTCCTATAGGGTCTTCACGCAAAGATGCAAGGAAAGTAGTCATTTCTTGTTAGTTGTCATGGAAATGACCGTTAAATGTTAGTAGTGGAATCGTAGCAGAATATAATCCGCCCACGACTCGTAGTACGGCCAAGTGTTGACTCAGCTGGTTTTCTGTGTATACTACATGTGTGCTTATTGCACTTATCTTTCTTAAAAGGAACGTGATCATATCAACTCACTCCCGTAATCGTGACAACGTGGCCACCGGCTTGTTGCAATGGCTACACACCTTGCGCAACATTCAGATAGATCATCACTGCCTACTAGAAGACAACAGATGATTAGCCTTGAGCTAATGCCAAAACTTGTTCTTTTCATCAGCGTTTGGATAATGGTGTAATGCTCCTAGCTTGCTCCTTGAGAGGCAGAAATAGCGTATTTCATGAAGCTTGAAAGACAAACTGGTACATAAAATCATGGACCAAATATTTCTTCTATGCAACACTACGTGTTGTATGCAAGAAAACCACGCTGTTAATGCATATGCATATATGCGTATAAGCTGCTACTGTGAAGGTGAGACTGATTTTCAACAGGAAGTGGCGTGGCATTATGATAGCTAATTGCATTGTACGTGGTTTTAAGTCGCTGTCACAGTGACAATGTTATTTTCATAAATCCCATGCATTTCCGCCCTATATAACTTAGTTTCATTTTTATATGTAGTCAGTTCACATAGTAATGTGTATACAAGTTCAAGAAATGAACCTATTATTACACTTCCGAACTTCGGCTCGAGCAAAATTTTAAACACGAACAAACAGTGCAATTTAAAATTTCAGGCATCTATAAAAGAACAGCTGTCCATCTTAACAAATGCGTATTTCGGATCTTAAAAGAATATAAGTAATAAATCAACACATTGCAGTGTGCACACAAATACAATGTAGAATACAGTATATGTATATATACCTTTACCTATAGACAACCGTGAATTTATGACAGCTTAGACATCAGAGTCAATATATTTACTTGAAAAAGTAAAAAGATTTGAGAAAGGCACCATTTTGTTTCTATTTTGAAATTTAATTTTTTTTTATTTAACTTGCCTAACAATTTTTTATATGTGACGTCACTTTACGACGAAGAACACGAGAGCACCAGGAGATAGTCAAATGTAAAGATGCAGTGGCGGATCCACGGGGCGCAACAGGCACCCACCCCACTCGTCGTCATGCGTGAAAAAAAAAGATTGAGGCAAAAAAGAAAATGCTTTAAAATGTGTCAAATAAAGCATCATTTTGCATCTCAGACCTCATCCAATAGCAAAAGTTTTCCAAAGGGGAGGGCGACACCCCTCCCCCTTAAACCCTTCCCCCAGGACAGTAATCAATCAAACCTTGCGCCCCCTCTATTGAAAATTTCTGAAGCAAGGCTATTTATTCTCTTATTTATTTATAGTAGTAATTTTACAAAGACATTTGAAAACTAGCTCCAAAATGGAGAACGAAAACATAGCTTACCAACTCAGTTTTCGATTGTGATGTTTGCACATTTTTGTAAAAATTTTAATGTTTAGTGTTTACCGGGTGATGTGTAATATTTATCACACGGTATACAGTATACTGCTTTGGAAGCGCCTTTTATAAAGAGTGTTAGGTTCAATTCCAAAGGTACCGCTTCCTTCAAAAATAATGAACAAAACAGGTTCCGTTTTTCTTTGTATGGTCAAGGTTCTCTCTCAAAACCTACTTAGACAGTTAGACCAAAATTTATCAGACAGTGGCATGGTGTAAACATATATGAGCCAGAAATACAACAGAAAATAAAACTTCTGTCTTAGATGTAACAGTTAAGGTTCTGAAGGGAAAAGGCAGTGTCCCCAATTTGAATTAGTCTACCCCGTCATCCTAATTCAGGGATGGCTTCTATCAATCATGCGACAATGTTTTTGTTATTGTTTGTTACATTCATGCAAAATAACTCCTTGGCTTACCTTCAGATTCAATGCTACTGTACAGAGACATTAAAATTTGTGAGCAGTACAGGGGAGATTTGTAAGATTTAGCAGATTTTGTGAAATAAACTTGGAGTGACTGCTTTCTCCTTCAAGTTTTCGGATAACCCTCCTCTGAACGTTTTTCATTTAAGCTGGGTATGTATTTCACATACTTTTCCATTGCATGGATAGACATTTAATAAGGTTAGTGGTTGATACACATCCATCTCAGGTAGATTCGTGGTTAAAACTGACCCAAGTCGGGTGTGAAACTAACAAGGTTCATGGTTAAAACGTAACATGCTGGGTCTTATCATAAATGGGTAGTTTTTTACCCAGCAAATGAGCATGTTGCACGTACATCGAGCATTTGTAAGAGTGTAGAAATCAAAAATATTACCCTCGTCACGAGGACTGACAATGGAACCTAAGACGAAGAGTTTAGAACGAGAAAGTTTGTACTCCATTTGGGAATTGGTTCAGATTTCGCCTTCAGTGGAACACAACCAATGTGTCTTTTCATAAAATTTCGAACTTGACTTGCATGTGTGTTCAGCTGAAAGTATGAATTTATGACTGGTTGCATGGATTTGAAGTTAGTCTTTCTAAAACATTTGGCACACGCATTTTATTATGTCTTCAGAAAACGCGATATCGAAATAATCAAAAGTTGTACAAGGAATGCATGTTTGACCACAAACGTTCCCATGCAATAGAGTTACCTGCAGTGTATATTTTGCGGATATTTTGCGACCCCCCCCCCCCTCCATTTACATTTACATGGTATAGCATTACTGAGGAAAGTTAAACTGTATAAAGCATTAAGATGAAAGTTAAATTCATTGTAACACACTATATTTTATGAAAATGTTTTAAGTCTATAATAACGGGTTGTGTAAAATGTGTCAACAGATAATATCGTCATCCAATGGCGCAACTAGTGGAAGGCCTGGGTGGGCACAGAAAAGCCCCCTCGACATGAGCATTTTCTTCAGTTCTTCCAAAGCACAGCTTTTTTCATGTTTTGAACTGTGTTGGAAGAATTAAATTGAAACACTGTGTTGTGCTGTAGTTTTCATGCACTTGCCTTAAGTACTTTGAGAACCCGGATGGCCCCCTACCTCACGACAGTGAAAAGGAAGCCAAGCGAAAGTGTTGCGATAGTGGAGTATACTGTGGGCATACTTAATCAGTGTACACACACCCGAAAGCATGAACTCACGTCATGCATGGCAACTTGTAAATATTTTGAGACCAAATTAAATTTTCCTTATGGACTCCTTTTGTGCAATGCTTCAACACTTAAATGAAATGGATCTTACTTGTTCTGAAATTTGTCATTTATCTCCAACTGTGCAATTCTTTGTCTGTAAAACAATAACTTTAGGCCTTAACGTACTTATTGCAATTTAATAATGGAAAATGCGTGAGCGACCCGTTCTGCAATACGCAATGCACTTGCAACATGATAAAGTTGCTTTAACTTGTGGTTTTATTTAACAACATTTAATATTTAGTTTATTAAAAAAAATACAATTAAGAAATAAATTAAGGCAACGTTAGTAAGTCATGTGAGATGTAATTTTGACTAAGTATTTAGTATTCTGACTGTATTGTGACTAAAAATTAAAAAAAATGATGTGTCATTATGACTAATTAACGTTACTCTAATTTATTTTTTACGGTATTTCAGTGGCAATAGCTATCACTCTTTCACTATGTTGTGAAAGACACATCAGTCGTTTGCGCATGCGTGTATCAATCATAACATACTTGATATAGGCTAGGCCTATACGATGTGAAAGTATTCAGGATAACTTCTTTTTGAAATTTGAGGATGTCATCATGGTAAAAACACGGTTCTTAAATCCGTGGGGTCGAAGGTGAAGCTAATTTGCATTTCTGTAGCGCTATGACGTCATGATGATGATGATGATGATGATGATGATGATGATGATGATGATGATGATGATGATGATGATGATGATGATGATGAT